>JZKD02S2111116.1:199981-266068 GCA_000966675.3 Picea glauca
ACTGGACCCCACAATTCCTCTCAAATACTCCTGTACTCGCTATAACATCCATCTGGCTACTCTGGTCATCATAAGTCTCTGCCCTGTGATGATGTCCCAAAGTGGGGACATTACAACCTAGTTTTTTCTTCAAATAAGAAACATGAAAAATGTCATATAATTTCCCTTTATTTGAAATATCGAGGGCATAAGCAACTTATCCAATTTTCTTTCAAATTTGATAGGGTCCATAAAACTTAGGAGCCAGTTTGTGTTTCTTGTAATTTTTAAGAGAACTCTACTTGTAAGGCTATAGTGGAACAAACACCCAATCTCCTATCATAAATTCTATGTTGTTTCTTCTTTTTTCAACTTGTTGTTTAATTCGGTTCCTTGATTATTCAAGGTGAGATTTAAGAGTGCATATAACTTCATCCGACCTGGCTAGATAGTCCTTCACGACATGAACCTTAGAATTGATGACATACTCCTTAATAGAGGGAGGTGGGTAACCATACAATGTTTCAAACTGGGACATTTTTGTTGAGGTATGATATATACTATTGTACCACCATTCTGTGAGATGTAGCCAATTGATCCATTGTGTCTGACGATCATTCACAAAATTACTTAGATATCCTTCAAGGCATTTATTAACTACTTTATTTTGGCCATTTGTTTGGGGATGGTATGAAGTAATCTTGGTTAAATATGTCCCCACCTGACAAAATAGTTCCTTCCAAAAATTGCTCGTAACCATGGGATCCCTATCACTTACGATAACTTTGGGAAATCCATGAAGTTTAAAAATATTTTTAACATAACTATCAACAACTTGGCTAGACTTGGCCTTTGAAGAGATCCCAACAAAGTCAACATATTTGGTTAATCGGTTGACTATTACACATATATAATCTTTTCCTTTAGAGGTAGGAAGACCAATAATAAAGTCCATAGATATTTCAGACCATTTTTTGGTTGGGATATGAAGAGGTTGCAGAAGACCTAGACGAGAAATGGTTTCAAACTCTTTTCATTGACATGTGTCACATTCTGTCACATATTTTTGAATTTTTGATCACATACATTTCCAAAAGAAGGATTGGTGTATATTGTAGTAACTTTTGAAAACCCCCACATGGCCTGCTGATAGAGAATTTTGATTTTCTTTCAAAACTTGGAGTTTGAACTTGGAAGAGATGGGAAAAATATTTATTTTTTATACCACAATATGTCATTATCCCAAGTGAATTTAGGATTTGCAGTTGGTTTTCCTTCAACTTCTTCTATTAGCCTTCTTATTTATGGCTTTTTGATATACTCAGGTTGAACTTCTGAGATCCATTCGGGAGTGATGATGGACATAACACATAGAGTAGAATCATTATCAAGTTTCCTTGATAACATGTCTGGAACCAAATTCGCCTTCCCTTTTTTGTAAACAATATCGAAATCAAAGACCTAGATTTTTCTCACCCATTTTTGTTGCTCTGATGAAAGATTTATCTGAGTTAAAAAATACTTCAAGATATTATGGTCCATTTTCACGAGAAATTTCATTCCCGACAAGTATTGTTTCCACTTAACCAAAGCATGCATAATTGCCAACATTTATTTGTCATATGTTTATTTTTTTTCTCCCTTGGTTTGAATTTTCGACTCTCGAATGTGATGGGATGATTATCTTGCATAAGTACAACACCTAATCCAACTCCTGAAGCATAATGTTCAAGGGAAAATGATTTGGAGAAATATGGTGCTGAAAAAACTGGAGTGAATGTCATTAAGAGCTTCATCCTTCTAAAACATGCTCCATCCATCTAAAACATGCTTCATCTTCGTCATTCAACTTAAATTCATCTTTCTTCAATAATTTTTTTAATGGGGCCACAATTTGTGCATAGTTTAGATATCAGCAAGGAAAATGACTAAGTATGGAAAGTGGAGAGGATGGGAAATGACTTAAAATGACTAAGTATGGAGGGTAGACAGCAAGGAAAATGACTAAGTATGGAGAGTAGAGAGGAAGGAAAATGATGACTAAGTAAGGAAAATGACTAAGTATGGAGAGTGGGGGTAATTAGTGTGAGGGTAGAGTAATGAGAACAACACTTAGTCAAAATTCCAAAAAATGAGGGTGTGAATTGGAATATCTTAGGCATATGCCCTTTGTTTTATATTGCATAAAATGTTAGATGAAGTTCACACATAGGGTTGTTCAGTGAGAATATGGACATAAGAAATTTTCTTCTTTTAGTGTCTTTTTATTTTCTTTTTTTTCAAAAGAGAAATCATCCATGTTAGCCTTTCGTGATGAAGAACTGCAATACTGACACTAGTTATGAATTCTTTAAATTTTTTGGGTATTTATGATCAATGGGTGGAGAGTATTTGGCACTTTCCAAATTTTAAAATTTTGGTCACCATTTGAAAAAGGAACAAGTTCAAATATTCACCATAATCACCTATTTGATTGGTGTTAAGAAAGCACATCAACATCTCGCTCCGAATTTGGGATAGTGACCCTATGGCGATTGCTAAGAACACCAGAATTAGACCATATGATTTTTCCTTTGGGCTACAGATTCATCCCAAACCATTATCTCAAACCATCAAATGCTTATTAGGCACACTTTATTGAAAGAACAAAAATATATACATGAGGGAAAAAAATATACATATCTTAAGCTACTTGGAGAGAAGGGATACTTTCAAGTGTAAGTATAATTCCTATGCAACCATTTATATAACCAACTCATCTTATTACTCCTAGACATGATTGAGAGTGTTGTTTCATTGGCCATGTTATGGATATATTCTTTCATCATATAATGACCATGTTTCCATGGTGAGGTTGCAAAGATAAATTGCTACTAAACATTTGTGGAGAATTATAGGGTTGTATTTTGTTGTTCATCAACAATCTCAATGTCTTTAGAAATAAATATACGACCCATGGAACCTCTTGCTACAAATTCCCTTGTTATTTTAATGCTTGGAATTTATCTTCTTCAGTAAACTCTATTGTAGATGAGAAATCAATAGCTTGAAGGTTTAATGTTAAGTGGAAATCATTAACATCACTTTTTTTCATCCAATGTAGACATTCCTCTTTCATCTTTATATAATCTGGCTATGGCAATTGAGAACTTGTTGATGTAAAAAATTGACCATGATCAACATTCAGGGTATCACCCTGTCAGGTTCCCAATTAGACCATTTTCCATTTTTTGTGGTGAACCCAACTGGTTATGATGGGTCCAATTATCCTTATTTAAAACTATCTTAAACTATTTGTTAATATAATATAATCATATCTAAACTAACTCTAATACAATCCAACTTTTAATATAATATTAAACTAACTCAATCTTAGAAATGAAATGAGGGCTCAACAAAGACACATGGAAATTAGCTCTGGCGTATGGAGACTTAGAAGAAAAATGGATAACAATTATTCTGAAATGAAATGAGAAAAAATCATAAGAAAATAGCTCTTATTTTAATATTCTAATATATAATAGACTACAATTATATTAATACCAAATTTAAATCCCAGGAATAATGATGTATGTAAGTACAAAAGAACAGTAATGAATAATGATGTAAATCAATTAAATCATTACTAAAATTACAATATTGTAAATAAAGTGAAACACTATTTAAACAGTTAAATATGCCTCATTCATAAACAAGATTCATATACATGTAATGTTATAAATTCTTATGTAACAAAATATAATTGATTAACAATGATCAATTGTATATATGAAATGATAACGAAACAAAAGAAATTAAAAGAAATTGATTTTGCTGAAAGATTATGATCATAAATACTAGTAGTACTAAGAATTTGCACTCGAGTTGAAAACAAAAAATCAAAATGATCCATTCTTATATTAAAAAGGAAATACCAAACAACAATGTTCAGAGTTTTATTTCTTCCGCTAGAATTTGAATATATATATTTTTTGTTTCCTCACACTCCTTTTATAATGAATAAGATAAAACATATCTCCTTAAAATAAGGTGGTAAATCATATCCAACTATATGTTCTAGAAATATTACAATGAAGTCTTTTAACAAATTGACAAAAAGAATTAAAAGATCATAATCTCATAAACCTTAGATAGCCAATAGGCATCACGATAGCTTTGATATTCATTCCATAAGCAAGTTGTCAGTCTTTCATTGGACACCTATGCATCAAAATAAAATGAATTACTAACATAATAACTTTAAATAGGTAGCTACAAAATCTACAATTCTATAGCTACTCCTAAATAAGCAAATAAAAACAAAGGAAAACATACTACAAACAAATTCATACCTCAAAATGAAATTATTCTTCAAGTAAAATTCTATTCACTGCAACTGGACATTAATCATTATATTGGATAAGATTATTAATATCCGAGGTTTCAAAAACATTATTTCCTGAAGTTTTTACAACCAACGGTCTTTTAGCACTGACATTCCTTTTCTTCAAATCAGAAATTTGTCTCTCATCTTGCTCAATCATAATACGATTTTACATTTTCATTTTTAATTGTTTATTTTACAACTCAAGCTCGACCAGATTACTTTTTAAAAGAGGTACTACAGCATGATATTTCTCCTTCCAAAACCAAGATTCAAAACCATCATACCCTTCATCTTTAAAAATAGGAGACAAAACTTCTTGTTTATTATCAAGTGAAAGAACATTATCGGGCTTGGATTCCTTATGCACAGAGTGATGGAAATTAGAGAAAGATTTAAGATTAGTCTCAGGATTCAAATTATGAGAATAACATTCCTTATTCATTTCATCCTCTTCTAGTTCAATAAATATAGAAATAGTAGGAGCAGTGCCTTTTTAAAATCTATTTCTCCGAGCCCGCGAAAATCTTCTTGCCAACTGCTTATTTTTAATTCGATTTTGTCTTATATGATCCTCTAAATGACTTGATATTTTGATTATAGGATCTTGGTTGACGCTATGACCTAGTTCAAATACATCTTCATCAGACAATGTAAAATCGAGACCCTCTTTCAAAAGGTTTATTTTGGATCTTTTAGAAGAACTACGAGTAACCCAAGCCAAATTAGCTCTACAAATTTACTGTTATGAAAAAAAAATTCAATCAAATTTGCTTTGCTTGATTGAATAGAGGGATCTATCAATATATCTTGATAAGACTGTGATACAAGTTTGAAAACAACTTCAAAAACAATTCCTTGAGAATCATGAACTACAAGAGGAATTTCATTTTCCCCTTTCTCCTGAACAGAGACATTAAAGTTTTTCCTTTGAAGGAAGTTTTCCCAAGTTTCACGTAATTGAGACAGTTTGAATTCAATAATAATTCGAGTCAACCCATGATGGAAAAGGATCCTATCAGGGTTTCAAAACCCTCTTTGGTAAAATTTATCCTTCTTAGACAATATTTTTAGTAAGTAATAGAGAAAATTTAATGGTTGTCCAAGTAACACTAATAGAAGATAAAAGTGTTAATAAGATACCAAGCCGTAATGACCCGTAATGACCCTCACAGGAAACATACATTTTAATGACTATAACCAGAATCTGCCACTTCGTTTTAAATTTAGAAACATGCATATCTTTGGGATTATATGTAGTCTTCTTTGAAATAAAAAATTCCCTCTAGGGTATATTCTAGACTGGGAAATTATTCGACCAATTTTCCCCAATGATTGGAAAATGTGTAGCTTCAACAATGAGGGTTTCATTTACTTCAAACTCCAAGTCTCTTACCTTGGCCTTTTTCCAATTGAAACTCTGTGCGAAGGCTCTGGAAACAACTAAATTATTCCCTTAGAAATACCTAATAAACCCTAGCCACCCAATGTTTTGAAACATGGCTTAAAATTCTTCATTATCTTCTAATATCTCAACCCCTAAGGAATCAATCCTCACCACAGGTGCCATGTTAAATGATAGACAAACTACCAGTAAGGTTTTCAAAAAATCACTGAGAATAATAGCATGTAGACACAATGATTAACCCTGACCCACAGAGACATGAATCCAAATACATTGTTGAAACTCAAGGGCATTGAATCATAACAAAGATATGGATCAGTAGAGAGAATTGAAACCAAGAGTAATGGTGAAAGTAATGACCTGAATAAAATGATAATGCATAGCACGATTTTCGTAAGTTTCGAAATCCACTCATCATAAACATATCGCAACGTGTAATAAACTTATGACTCAAATAAAATGGTCATAATGAATGATAAAAAAAATGATTTAATTTGCAAAGAAATTTATATAATGGTCAATTAATAACAATTATGAGTATGAAAAAACATTATTCGAATAAAGGATTCCAATATATTCCAAGCAATTTATCCATTTACCAAAGTTTCAAATGATAAAAACTTATGACCATTAGAACTACAACAAACCAAAATTTGATTATTGATCAAAGTATGATTTTGTAGTTCATGTGTAATTGAGATGTTTCTTTACAAAATACCATTAAGTTATTTGTAATAGAACTAAGAACACGAGAACAAGTGCATAAGAGAAATAAAAAAATCATTCTTGCATGTTATCCTTTCAAAATATGATGATTAGCATAGTTTAAATTCATTAACCAACAAAAAAGTCGTGAAAAAAAAGGATATGTCAATTGACCAAACAACAAAATTCTTCGAAATCGATATAAATATAAAGAATCAATGTTTGAGCCACTTTTCAATATTCAACACATTCAATGAAGTAACATCCAGTAGTAAAACCAAATATGAAAACATTTACAAAACTCTTATGTAAATTATTCCAATCAAAGATATCAAAATGAAGACAAAATAAAACTTCCTTAAGGAACCCTAATTTTCAATTAATACGAAAGAGAATTAGGGTTTTTGTTTTTGTCGCAACAAAACCTACTGCAAAATTTCCACCATAATCATATTCATTGAAATATTTATGTGCATCTAGTGTAGATTATTCAAATCCATCCTTAAATTCATTATGATCCTTACTCTCAAATTGAGCATATGATAGGTCAAAATTTCCCTCCCATGGAGCATGTGGTAGATAACATTCTTCTTGAATTGAGACAAAAGGGTTATTACTTTCATATTCAGGAACATAATCCGATGTAAAAAAAAATTAACATCTTTAATCATATTTATCTTATAAATAATTTCCTCCATTATCTTGGAACGATATTGGAAATTTTAAGAGATTACACCACTTTCATGAATATTTTCTTCAATGACTTGAGCTCACTTCCCTCTTGCTTCAGTAAAAATATCAAATTCATAGATAAATCATTTTCATAGTAGCTAGAAATGATGGGGTCATTTGAAAAAAATTCTTGAGGAATCTCATGAAGGAATTTCACAAATATGAAAGTGAAATCTTGGACTATCTCTTCCTCATTCATTCAAATTTCAACCAATTTTAAGAAAAGAGAATATGGATCCTTCCTTAGGAAATATTTATCAACAAATAATTTTTACGTCCCAACTAGTGATGGTTTTGGGCAACAATGAATAAAACCATTCACTATCGTTTCCTTTTAGAGTTAAGACAAATAGTAGAAAATAAATGTCATCTTCAGACACATTGTAAGTATCACAATTATTATCCAACTTAACCAAATGCTTCTCCGCATCCCCTGAACTATTTATGAAGAACATGGGAAACTTCTGCATGGAAATATTTGAAAAGGGATGAACTCATCCTTCCAAATTGAGGGGATCTATTTGCAATCCAGGGATAATTTTAAGGATGAAAATTTATATTAAAATGTAGAAACATGGGATAATATTACTAATCCTTAATATGCATAATGTAAAATGTTTGGTGATAGTTTTGTAAAAAGATTCAAATTTCTAAGGATTTAATATAATTTCTATACAATTTTGGCGATTTTTAAGGTAATTAATTTTATTCTATGGAATTTGGGTGAATCATTTTTAGAAAAAATGGAAATTGGTGAATCTTTTTTCGGAAAAACCATGGAAAATTAGCCCATTTGCGAAATTTATCCCCTAAAATCATATATGGTGCAATCGTTTCTTTCTTTGGGTACCTTTTCCCTTTATTGTAACTTAAACAAATTTTTTTGGCCTTAGCGGGGAAGGAAAAATATCATCACAACATGAAGTAAACTATTCAATTGAGCATTCATATATATATTCTTGAAATTCTAGAATCTTTTAGTGGACTCACCAGGGAATCTTTCTTCAAAATATGGATTTTTAATAATGGAGTCATCGGGGAGCTCATCCTCATGAATCTTGGATGGTTCTTTGATTCTCCATAAATTGGCATAGCTAAATTATGGATGAAACTTCAATAACATTTCTTTAAGGTCACATGATGCTCCTTGAATGAGGTTTTCAAGAACACAATTCATCTAAAACCATTCAGCTATAAATCTACCAAATTTGTTTCCAAGGCTTGAACCAGACATATTCTAGTTTATCAATAATATATTATCCTAAAAGTATGAGTTTTATTGAAAAAAATCATTCCCCGATATGGTCACCAAAAATTTTGATCTAAAATATTATTTAAAGGTATTTAAGATAAAATCATGAAGAAAAATCCTCCTACATTTTTATAGAGGTGGTACTCCTCTTTCTGGATACATGGAAGATTTTTGTTATGACCTTAGATGCATGGAATAAAGAAAATTAACAAAGATTCTTCCAATAAAATTATTCTATACAGATGCACAAGCTCTTATATACATTTGTACTTTTCAAGAACATCATATCATTCAAGAAGAAGAAATAAATATATCTCGGATATTTGTCTCTTTTGTTGCCATGGCCTTCTCCTTTACCTCTGTTTCCTTTTGCAAAATTTTGTTGAATGTATCGACACTAATCTGATCTTGCATCTTCTCGACACTTTCTTCGACTGCATGTTTGATTATACCTTGAATGGTTGCTAAGCTCTTTGTTTCCATATATGATTCTTCCAATAGTGCCTACATATTATGTGCATGCTATTGTTGTTCCTCCCTTAGCTAATTCATCTCAGAATACAACTTTTTGTTCTAATCCATTTTCGTTACCACCTTTGTTGGTGGTAATGTGCCCATTACGGTTTTAAACTTATGTTCCTTTTCCTTCATATCCTGGATCTTCTAGCTGGTCTCTTGTAGCTCCTTATCTTCAGTTAGTTTCATCCAAATGCCCATGGTTTCTTCACAAAGTTGAGCACATTCTGTCTCTAGGCTCTTTATACTTTCCACAACTATTTTCATCATCTTCTCTTGTTTCTCCCTTTCTTTAGGTGGAGTGCTTGGTGTCATGTGCACTTCTAAGTTGATGATTCATGCATGAAATCCATAAATAGCTTTTATTATCTTTGTTAATTTTTCCTCGACTAGGGCCTCCATATATTTCTAAGCCTCTGGGAGTTCTTGGTACACCTTCTCAAATTCCTATTGAATTCTTTCAACCTTCTATGTGGACTCATCATGCTCTTTATTGACTTTGTTGCACTCCATCTCTAATGTAACATTTTATTCGATAACCTTAACCAACATTCTATATGTTTTTTTTGTGCATGAGTTCATCTCTTGGGTCACACTCATCTCCAATTCTTGCAAGACATCCATTGGTAGTTGAGATAGCACTAAGTCAATCTAACCTACTACCCTTTCCTATTCATGCATATCTGTTGTGGGAAACTATACTACCCATGTCACTAACTTGATCATCTTCATTCACCTATTGTTGCTAACGAAAGAGAAATTGATGGTCATGCCTCCCCATTATTTGTAGTACTTGTTGTTTGTTCCTCCTTTGTCTCTCAACATGGCATTATCTCTGTTGCTTCTAGTAGTTGGTGCAACTCATTCATCTGCTCTTGCATGCATTTGTGCATTTCTTCATGTTGGTGTGTTGCATGTTAAAATGATTCATTTGTGACTTCTTTCACTTGATCTCCTATATTCTCCAAATATTCCTTTGGAAGGGCTTGGATGGACACTTTTTTAACGAATTTTCACTTCATCTATTGTGGCATGGATCTCCCTGTCTCTGGTTCTTTGCACTTATTTTCGGTGCCTGATGTTGTCTGCTAGGTTTTTTCCTATGTTCCCTTTCCTCTTTCATGTTCATATCCTTCTTCATCATGATCATCATTGATCTCTTGTACTTGCGGGTATTGTTTATCTAATGGAACTATTTATACATGTGGAGTCTTCCACTCATCGTCCCAATTGACCATAATTTTGTTAGAAAAATAGGATCTTAGAGAAATTAAATAAAACAAATGAGGAAATAAAACAAAGAAGATACACAATACAATAGAGACACAGATATATGTGGTTCACCCAGTGTGGGCTACATCCACCATATAAATTTCTAGGTCCTTCCTTTTTATTATCCAACAAAATGAAGGGATACAACCTACAACACACCTGATGTAACTTCCTCTTTTTTCTCTCACAGTCTCCTCTCTCAGAATATAATATTTGCAACAATACACAAACATAATAAAATTTCATCATAAAATAGGGTTTCCTTCTAGGGAAAAAAATCCTATCATAACTTCTACAGTTAGATATGCGACCTTATAATGAATGGTCTAGATTGATTACGAAATTACAATCTTTTACAAGGTAATTTTTTCCAATATTTCTCTTCGGGTGTGCTTCCCTCGAATCCCCTTCTAGGGGTGTTACACACCAAAATGCCACACTTAAGTACCTCACCCTAAGTGTCGCAAGTGTCATGAAAGTGTCACATATACTAACACCATGAAAGAACATTTGTCACAATCCCTAGTCAATGTGGAGGATAAATATATTATATCAAGGTCAAAATAATATATGCACATGAATTCATTATTAATATTCATAAAAATGAAATTAATTTAGTGTGAGAATCCACCTCACATTTAGTTTCATATTTTCAAGGAGAGGTTGAGAATCTCATGGATGGTTGAGATATTTTCTCAAACCAAAATCCTAACTTGGTGGATCTTGAGAGATATTTCCTCCTTAAAAGTCTTGAGAGATATTTTCTCCCTAAAATCCTTGAAGAGATATTTTCTCCCTAAAAATCTTGGAGATCCCATTTTATTGGATCTAATGAGTGATATTCTCCATGGTGGTTAAGCCTCAAAATACTATTTAATGAGGGATTTCCATGGAGGAGGGAGAAATCTTTTGGATATAAAAATTATGATCTTGGAAGCATTGTGCAAGTGCTCAACGAGAAGGACTTGGGGAAGTTGTTGCAACACTATCCATGATTGTAAGTATCTCTTTAAAGTTTTCATCAATATTACTTGGCCTATTCCCTTCAAGATTTTGTATTGCTGCATATGATTGTCGATCTTGATAGATGAATTTGATTAGGCTAATATTCTATAGTAGAGTAGGATTTCTTTGTCTTTTTGTTGTCCATTGCATTGAAGGTATCAAGTGGTGCTGAAGAGTTTGGAGATCAAGCTCAGATTGGAGGTAGTGAGGATGAACCACGAAATAAGGTGCATCACACTTTCTTCCTTCTCTTTCTCTTTCATATTAGGTAATTGAATTAAAAGGGATGTTAGTGTCCATTTGTATGTTTTAGTCTTGGTATTAGGGGTCTAGAATCCAAGTGGATATTCACCTATCTGCAGGGGAATTATTCCATAACAGAAATTGGTGAATCCACTAGGGAAGGCCATTGAGTTGTATTTCCTTGGATCATATATTCATGTTTCCCACCTTTAGATCACTTTTATTATTTTTCTCTGATCTATTTCCCTTTCTCCCATCTTCATTGAAAATTTCACAAAGTTTTGGGAGTTCTGGGTAAAATGCTCTGAGTTTTAAGCCTCTTTTCTGAGATTCTGGGAAGGGTAGCACTCTCCTATAGTGTATATCAGAGCATTGATATATAATCAATGCTCCCATGGAGTGTATATCAGAGCACTACAATGCTCTGTGCCCTTGGAAACAAGAGCGATGGTCTCCTTTTCTGGTGTTTTCTTTCTTTTTTTTCTCATTTTTTCTTAGTCTAATTTTGAGGAGTTTTTTGCTCAGAGAAATTTGAACATCCTTGATTTTGTTTTGATAAGAGTTAACCATATAGCATTAATTTATGTTTATCCCTTGAGTTTGAAAATTTTCTCTTAGTTGTGGTCCCCTAGGGTTAACAAGATCCCTTGGTTATTTTTTCCTTTTGATTTTATCTGATCTTCATAAACTAAGGTTTGCAAAGCTTTCTTAGTTTTGAGCCTTCTTGTATTCATTTGAAACATCTTTCTTTTTATATGATTAGGAATCTTATGACAACCTATCTTGATTTATGTTTTCTTGCTACTCATCATTTGAGGATTTTCACGAGTGTATGTCTTCTTTATATTTTGCATCATTGAGTTCTTGATTGAACAAGTTATCTCCTACTTGTTTTGTTTCAGTTCTCATCACTTTGAGTGCGCTTTGTTTGATTTATTTTTTTTCTCCATAGTTCTTTACATCAAAATTAGATCTCTTTTCATCTAGAAGTTAAAGAAGCGAAACATTTTCATATCTCCTTGCATAGTTAATCAAACGAAGAAATTTTGCATTCATTAGGAACTTTGCTTTGGTTTATGTAAAAAGATCTAGTTTTGTATGTGCATTTTAGTTTTCGGAAACATTTGCTTGGTATTTTGGTATCATATTGATCCTAGAAATGGAAAGTTGCATTGTTTTGAGTGATTTCTTGTGTTAAGAAGAATATAAATCTTCTCCTTCCCATACGTAGAATTCATTGAAAGAAAGAAATGCATATCATTATTTTGCATTCTATTGGAGTCGAGTCCCTTACACATCATCAGTTTCGTCTCCATGAACCCTTTGAGTTAAAAGCCATTAAAATCAGCCATGTGCTAATAAAATCAACTCAATTTTGTTTTGTTTTTAGCACACCAACAGTAGCTTAGGATTAGGGTATTTGGACTAGGTGAAGTGAGTAAATTTTCCAAGACTACTAAAGAGACTGTAGAACACTAAATAGCGTTTAAATGGAACTTTCGTATAAGCATATTAGAGAACCCCCTCTCACATAGGGGATAAACACAAGGTCATGTTCGGGAGAGAAGCGGAGATTACCCCTCCAAATTTTAACCAATCGTAGTGGAAATATCGTATATTGGGGGTTGTTCTTGAGAAACCATTGGTTTCATTTGGTCTCGGTGCTTCATGAAATCTGAATCCGTTAGGGGTCCTCTGGAGTCCTACCAGTCCACTTTTCTTCAGTTCTCTTGAGGAGATTCATACTTTGTTATTCTGCCCATACATTCGGTTACGACTATTGCCTATACCCCCCGGAGGCTGACTGCGAGTTGGTAACCTTAGTGGCCTTTCCTAGGTATCTACAGAGGTGATTATGGGGGGATTCTCATGGTACATGGGTAAGATGTTGTATCACACTCTCAATACCCTTAGAGGGTGATCCCATCAAAGAAATGGTTACTTGCACTGAGACGAGATGTTATGTGGAGGTCGGGGTAACTTCTTTTCACTTCTTTGTTGTCGGCTTGATATCCCATCTTCAGAAGATCCTTAAATCTATTGTTGCTTGGTTGATTGATTTTATTTTTAATAGGAGTGTGTTTCTTTGTTTTTCATAGTCGGCCTTAGGATCAGATTTTTCACAATACACAAGGTATGGAACCTGACACTCAGAAACCACAACATAATCTTTCTTACAAAGAAGTGATCATAGATCACACTTCTAAAACTGGGAGAATCGCACCTAGAAGTGGCCATCACATTGAAGAATCGGTCCCAACCTTCATAGAAAGCTTGGCATATTTTGTGAATCCTCCATTTACTGACCCACTTGTCCAACCACTCTTTGATCCACCATCCACGAGATACGTTGATTCCTTTTATTCTTACTATTTACCATCCAGTTCAACCACTACACAATCCTTTGGCATGAACCCACCGATTTTTGGTTTTCCTGAAGGACTTGGGAATTCATCTTTTTCCACAAATCCCATAGTTGTTATTTTTGGTTCTTATTCTTTACCAGAAACATCGGTGACCCAGGTGACCCTGACTCAACCACTTATGCATTCATCTCCTCTTGCACATGAGTCAGGTAATATTCCTTCTTCATTTTTTCCACACATGCACACTCCAAGTGATTTACTTGGTCATCTCATAAGTTGAATGGCTAGCAATCAAGTCATTCACACAACCATGGTTACACAAGCTACTCAACCTCCATCTCACACATCACAAATTAGTAATCCCTACATTGGGGGTCAATCTTCAATGGGAGGCCAACCTGGCGAGGCAACCTTTAGTTGCAAGGAAACGTTTCACTGGAGGGAAACCTACATGGTTTCAACTTCAAAAAACATGGCGGAAAACCACTCCTGCAAGTCCTTCTATCCCTACTACCATTGGTATGTATCCTCGACATCCATATCCAGGAGTTGCAAACCATTTTTGGATTCAACCCAATCCGACGGGCATTCCTCTGCAAGGAAATATGCCCTATCAATCCGTAAACCCCACAATTCAAACAAAATAGTCCCTTCCACTGCCATACATATGGGGACCCATAGGTCAGTTGCAGTACATAGGAGGTCCATCTGTTCAATCACATTACATGGGTAGACAAACAGGACAACCAACTTACATAGGTAGACAACCTGAACAACCACCATATATGGGAGGACCATCTAGTTTTGTCACCTTGCCACAACCTGGATACAATCCTACTGGTGTTCCTACGTAATATGGTTATCACCAATATCAACAACCTAACCAAAGTATAGATTTATTGGCTATGTTAGATCTTCCATATCTGTTTCATTTAACAGACGATCCCATCCTTCATGCCCTATTTTGGCCCACCATCCCTGCCAAATTACAATCCGACATTCTGAAATTTGATGGAAAACCTAGGGAATATCCTAACAATCATGTTATGACTTTCTACTTATAATGTTCTTCCAATTATTTGATGGGCAATTCTATTCGTGTTATACTTTTTCAGAGAATGCTTGCAGGTGTGGAAACAAAATGGTACATTGAATTTCCATGCAACTCTTTTTTCAACTTTAATTCTCTTTCCATGGATTTCCTAACACATTTTTTGTTTCCTATACGGTACGAGACCGATACATAAATTTTTACCTCTCTCCAAAAATCCTCTTATACCCACATCTCTGATCATATTCATGAGTGAAAACGACATAGACAGTTGATTAAAGCTCCAATTCCAAACCAACTCCTTGCATATTGGTTTACAAAGTCGCTCTTGCCTCCCTTCGCCCAAAATGTTTCTATTGGAAACGTAGTTACCAAGGAGTAAGCTATCTTCCATGCACATTATTTGGAATTGGTTTATTCCTAGTCTGGAACACTTTACGATCTTATCCCTAATGCTCCTCGTCTGTCGAATGATCTGACAAGACCTGCTTTAGAATCTAATTATGCTCCAAACACCACAACCACTTCCGCTCCTATTCAAATCTTTGAGGTGAATACAGTCCAATCCACTTCATCTTAGCAACTAGGAGGTAAAAAGAAACACATGGGAAAATCCAAGAAACCTTCTAATGAGAAGGATAATCCTAAGTCTGGTGATACTCAACCGACAAGGAAACCTAAATATCCTTGTATGATTTGTGGGGAAGACCACTAAACGAAGTATTGCCCTCATCGTGAGGCTGCCACAAAATATTTGAAGGGTACCTCCCAACCGATTCAGAAACAACACTTGGTTACACAAAACCCTATCCCTCCGTAAGGAGGTGACCCAGGTCATTCCCACCATGGGGATGTTGTTGGGTATGTTTTATATTCTTTGCATGTGTGTGTTTGGGCGTGTCAGATTCAAAAAAAAGTCTGACAATCCCAACTTCCTTCGCTCTTTTTCTCGTGTGCACTGGGACAATACTAGGGGGGTCCCAGGGGGGGGAGGTATGGCCCCCCTAGTTACGCGCAACGTTCGGCTCCAGATTTTTAGCGGATTTTTCTATTTTTAGCCGTTTTCTAAATTAATCTCAGATTAAGTGATTAGGGTTTTGGTAGCTACAAAATACCTAAAACATTGTATGTATTGTATGGTGAATGGTGAAATTAATACAATGAAGAGTTGAAAGGTGTGACACCAAGGAAGACTGGTTTTCTCCTGGTCAAGGGTTTCCAACATAAATCTTTGTGTACTATGTGTATGATCCATTGATTATTTTTTGTTTTTCTTAAGAATATATATGCATTACTTTACTTCACAGGTTTAAAACTTACATGTTGTATCAGAGCTCATTTTTGGCTTCAGAGGGATGGATTTGTTGTTGAGTTTTTGGCTTTTTCTTGATAGATCAAGTTTATCTTGGGTCTGTGATAAACCTGGGTTTAGTGGGATATTTTACAGTGGTGATTCGAGTGTAGAAAGAGGAATGGAAAGCTATTCTAGAATCGAGATAGATAAGTTCAACGGTAAACACTTTGAGCTATGGATGCTCAAGATGGAGGACCTTCTTGTGGAAAAATAACAATGGATCATTGTGGATCCTGGTACACATCCTAATGGTATGCAACCTACTGGCACACAATCGACTAGTACACAACCTACTAGTACACAAATTACTAGTACACCACCTGCTGGTTTGTCAAAGGAAGATTGGGAGAATTTGGACAGAAGAGAAAGAATTATTATTTGAATCTACCTAGAAGATTCGGTGTTGTTGAATGTATTATGAGAATCTATAGCCAAGGAACTATGGGATAAGTTATGGAATTTGTATCAATCAAAGTCCCCGGTAAACAAGTTGTTTCTTTGAAAGAAGTTGTATCATCTTAGGTTGGAAGATGGAGATTCTGTGACAGAACATCTAAATTCATTTAATACTCTGGTAAGTCAACTTGTCTCTATTAATATTACGATTGCAGAAGAAGATAAGTGTATTACTTTGTTATGTTATTTTTCAGACTCTTGGGATAATCTAGTTGTAGCAATTGGTAGTACCACTCAATCTACATTGAAGTATGAGGATGTAGTTGCATCCTTGTTATCTGAAGAGATGAAGAAAAAAAAAATGGATGGTCATAGCGCATATGATTTATTTGAAAGAATTTGTACCCAAGACATGAATCTTGGTAAGTCTTCGGGGGGGGGAGATCTAAATCTACAGGTATATCTAAGTCTCCAGGAAATACTTTGAGGAAATGTTGGAAGTGTGGTAAAACAGGGCATTATAAGAAAGATTGCAAGTCTAAGAAGGTTGATAAACCAAAGGGATTTGATAGTACCTCTTCCATAGAGGATAAAACCTCCACTGAAGAAGGAGGTGATGTTTACCTGACATATACAGGTACACATGCAGACCATGATGTATGGTTGATTGAATCAGGTGCATCATACCATATGACTCCTCATAGGGAGTGGTTCTATGAATATGAAAAATACGATGGTGGTGATATATTCCTAGGAGATGACTCGACAGCCAAAATCATGGGATGTGGAAGGGTTAATTTGTTGCTAAAATATGGAAGGATTAGAACTCTCCCTGGGTTTCTTCACACTCCAAAACTAGTGAGGAGCCTAATATCTATAAGCAAGTTGGATGATGCAAGAGTGGATACTATATTGGGAAATGGAACTTGCAATATGGTATGAGGAGAAATGGTGTTGATGAGGGGAGTTCGGTGTGGAACTCTGTACAAGTTGTTAGGAAGCACTTATACTAATGGGTGTAATAGTTATGTTGTCCCTGAGAATATAAATAAAGGAGAAAAGACCAATATTGTCCCTGAAAAGAAGACCATGTTGTGGCATCAAAGACTAGGACATATTGGAGAAAAGGGCCTTCAAACACTACATGGTAAAGGTATGGTTGAATGTATGTCTAATTGCACTCTCAATTTTGATTTCTATGAACATTTCATATATGGTAAACAAAATCGAGTAAGATTCCCATCTGGTGCTACAAGAGAAAAGGGATCTTAGAGTTGATACAAAGTGATGTGTTTGGACATGTTCATGTTCCATCCCTAGGTAAGTACGTGTATTATGTTTCATTCATAGATGATTTCTCAAGGAACACATGGATTTATTTTCTTAGAAATAAATATTAGGTATTTGATCAATTTAAAGAGTTTAAGGCTTTGGTAGAAAATCAGACAAAAAAGAAAATAAAGGTATTGTGGACAGATAATGGTGGAGAATTCTACGGAAATGAATTTGAAGAATTATATAAGAAGTAGGGTACAGAAAGGAAGAATAATACTCCATACACACCTTAGCATAATGGAGTTGCAGAAAGGATGAACAAGACACTGATGGAAAAATCAAGGAGCATGCTTAGTGGTGCCGGGTTAGGACAGGAATTTCAGGCAGAGGTAGTGGGTACAACATGTTACCTGGTCAATCAATCACCCTCATCAGCTCTAGATGATAAAACTCCACACGAGTTATGGACTGGAAAGAAAACCTCTCTTGAACATCTTCGAGTGTTTGGTTGTGATTCTTATGTACTATTCCAAAGGAAAATCAGAGTAAGTTGGATAATAAAGCTGAAAAGTGTATCTTTATTGGTTATAAATATGGTGTGAAAGGATATAAGATTTGGAACCCACTAAGAAGACTGTTTACAATCGGGATGTTTCTTTTAGAGAGGTAAAATATGTTTCCAAACAAGAATTCCTACCAAGGAAAGAAGAATCTGAGAGAATAGAGCTCAAGATGGATAATGTGAAATCCGAATCATCTAAAGAAGATGAAGCAGAAGAAGAAGAACCTCATACCCCAACATTGAGGAGATCAGTGAGAGAAAGAATGCAACCAAAAAGGTATAGTCCACCTGATTTATGTTCCAATTTTTCTTTATCTATTATTGATGATGATCCCAGAACTGTCAGGGAAGCAATGAATTCAGAGGATAGTAAACTACGGAAGAAGGCCATGGTTGAAGAAATGGATGCCTTGGATAATAATGAGGAATGGGATATAGTTGAGTTTCCAGTTGGAAGAAAATATGTTGGTAGAAAATGGTTGTTTAAGAATACGTTTAATGCCAAAGGAAAAGTGGAGAAATACAAAGCCCAGTTAGTAGCAAAAGGTTATTCCCATGTAGAGGGAATTGAATTTGGTTAGATTTTTTCTCTTGTTTCCAAGTTAACGTCTATTATATTTATTTTATCTATTATTGTTTCTTTTGATATTGAAGTGGAATAGATGAATGTGAAGAAAACATTCCCAAATGGGGATATCGAAGAAGAAATCTACATGAAGCAACCAGAAGGCTTTGTAGTGAAGGGAAAGAAAGAGTTGGTTTGTAAGATAAATAAGTCACTCTATTGTCTGAAGCAATCACCGAGGATGCGGTACCAAAATTTTGACACATACATCCTTGGATTAGGATTTGTGAGAAGCAGGGTCAATCACTGTGTATATTCCAAGCAGGTTGGTAATCACTTCATTTATGTAGTGTTGTATGTTGATGACATGTTGCTGGTAGGAATTAACATGGATGCTATCAAGGAGGTGAAAGTGCAACTATCCTCCAAATTTGACATGAAGTATCTCGGTGCTACTAACTTCATTCTGGAAATCGAGGTTAAAAGAGATCGTGCAAACATGAAACTCTGGTTGAATCAGAGAAAATATGTTGAGACGATATTGCAAAGGTTTAATATGCATGGAAGTAAAATGGTTAAGGTTCTTATTCCTATAGGTGTAAAGTTATCTACAGATCAGTTTCCCAAGACACAAGAAGAAGAAGAGGACATGTCCCATGTTCTGTATGCCAGTGTAGTTAGTAGTTTGATGTATGCAATGGTATGTACTAGACCAGACATTGCACATGCAGTGGGATTTCTGAGCAGGTATATGTCAAAACTAGGGAAGGATCATTGGACATCAGTAAAGAGGGTCTTCAGGTTTCTTCGTGGCACTACCAGTTATGGATTGTGCTACCAAAGAAGACCAGGTTTGGACACAGTGGTGGACATACATGTCTTTTTTTATGTAGACTGGGATGTATATTTGGATCGCGGAAGATCTACAAGTGGGTATATGTTTAACCTATTTGGAGGAGCAATCAGTTGGATGAGAAAAACACAGGCTGTAGTGGAACTCTCAACTATAGAAGTTGAATGAATGGTAGCCACTCATGCAAGCAAGGAAGCAGTATGGTTATAGATATTGTGTTCAGGTATTGGGTTGGTACAACAAGTAGTGAGATTAGATTGTGACAATCAGAGTGCAATATTCCTGGCAAAGAACCCAGCTTATCATTTGAAGACAAAGCATATTGATGTTCAGTATAACTTTGTGAGAGACATGGTTGAAGAAAAGAAGGTGTTGCTGGAAAAGGTTGACACTTTGAAGAATGTTGTAGATTCATTGACAAAGTTTGTGAGCACAAAAAATTTCTCCTGGTGTAGAGTAACAATGGGCATTGTTGCTCTGGATTGTTGACTCTATAATCCTGTGAACCCATGTATGCAAAGAAAACAACAAGTGGGAGAATGTTGGGTATGTGTTATATTATTTTCATGTATGTGTGTGGGTGTGTCAGATTCGACAACTGCGTCTGATGATCCCAACTTAGTAGATTTTTCTATTTTTAGCGGATTTTTCTATTTTTAGCGGTTTTCTAAATTAATCTTGGATTAAGGGATCAAGGTTTTGGTAGCTACGAAATAACTAAAACATTGTATATATTGTATGGTGAATGGTGAAATTAATACAATGAAGAGTTGAAAGGTGTGACACCAAGGAAGACTAGTTTTCTCTTGGTTAAGGGTTTCCAACGTAAATCTTTGTGTACTATGTGTATGAGCCATTGATTAATTTATGTTTTTCTTAAGAATCTATGTGCATTGGTTTACTTCACAAGTTTAAAACTTAAATATTCTTCCACAAGCGCCTCTTAGGTTTACACGTTTAAGACGGTTAATGTCACAACTTGTGAAAATACCTATGATGCTCCTCCATGTGATAATACTAAAGGGAAGGTTGTGGACCAACCTTATAATACTATCCCTCCTCCATATTCCAATCCTCTTCATATTGAGAAGCCAATATTTGATGCAACAATTTGCCTTCCCAAGAGCCTAATTCAAAAAGTGACATTTAATCCAAATGCTCACGCTACCCAAAACTACAACATCATTGAAGATTTGTCACAAGTGGTGTGTTCTATGTCTACTCTCTAAGTCCTACAACACTGTCTCAATCAATGTAGAACCTTGTTGTCAGCCATTGGAGCCATGGATCCTGAGGAGTCGGACCTGATTACGTTTAACCTAGATTATTTTAAGGAGAAGGTCTCCCACCACTTAACATTCCAAATTCAAGTTTTGTTTGGTGGAAAGAACATCCATTGTACTATTTTGGATGAGGGAGCCTCGACCTGTGTCATGTCTTTTCCTTGTTGGAAATACCTTGGTTCTCCTACACTTATTCCATCCCCAACCACCCTGAAAGCGTTTGATGGACATGGTTTCCAACCTCACGGACTCTTGCAATATTGCGTTGTGACTTTGAAGGGAAAGATTGTTTTGGTTGATATCTAAGTAGTAGACACACCCCTGGATTATAATTTGTTACTTGGTTGTAGTTGGTTCTATGTAATGAATGTTGTATCATATTCGGTGTTTTGTATATTACGATTTCCCCATCAAGGAAATATTATCACTATTTACCAATTTGAGTATAAAACCCCAGATCTCAATAATGTTGCAACAAATAATGTCCCTTTTCTAGGAAAAAATAATTTTGAGAGTGTAGGTGTAGGTCTTCTCAAGGATTCCTCACTCATGGGGTTTTTTCCTTTGCCTTCTCCTCCCACCACCCAGGTTTCCACCTTAAACATGATTTCAACTTAGGCACGACAATCCATCAATTCATATCATTCCATGGTAGTACCTGGTCTCGATGAGCATAGCTCATTGTCTCTGTCAATATCGTTAAAAAATGAAACATACCCCCCTCCTTTACGGTCAATTCTCACTCTGGATCGAGTACTTGAACCTTATTTTCCTTTGCCTAGTGAAAATGTTTCCATTAGTAACCAAAAACCTCAAAGAGGAAAGAAGAAGAGTCGCTAGAGGAAACGATGCTTGGGGGGAAGGTGTACAACCTCTAGACATCATGCTGGAGAAAAACCTCTAACTTTTGTTAAAGAAGATGGGGGCAAACTACCTCTAGAGAGACATACTGCTAGGATTGATCCTCGTTCGAAGGTCATTCCCATCGTAACTTAGTAGTCTTTTTCTAGAACGAGCTTAGTATTTTTTCTTTCTCGTTCTCGTAAATACACGAGAATAAGTTATCGAGATTAGTCTTTGTTCTTTCTCATGCTCATAAATATGTGAGAATGTGACCAAGTATACTTTTATCAATTTTTCAGTCTCATAAAGGTTATACGGAAAAGGAACCCCTTGTAGTCTCCTTTAATCTCTTTTCATACTCTCTAAACATGAAAGGATTGCCGAGTAATCTTGCTTCCTTTCACACTCGTTAAAAGTTTTGAAACAGTATCTTTCGAGTGATAGTTTATCTCTTTTTCAACCTCGCAAGACTAATTACGAAAACAAACACTCTAATCAAGCATGATTAGAAGAGTTCTCCCCTGTATTTTTTTATACTTTTTCGGACTTCGGAGACTAAAACCACGAAAAAGGACAACCCTGGATTCATCTTTAATTTCTTTTCAGTCTCTCTACACATGAAAAAACATGGATTTTTTGTTCTATGGACTCGCTAAACTACGCATTAAAGGGCCCATATGGGAACAAACTCTTACTTCTTCCAGTTCATTAAAAAAAGGAAGATGAAATTACTGAAGGAGATCTATACTGAGCATATGTTGTCCTCCTCAAGCTCATTAAAAAAGAAAGGGGTACTCATATATTTAGGTGGGGGAAACTTGAAAGAAGTGGGTCAAAGTTTTTGGGAATCCTTTATGGCATCTATTATTTCCCTTGAACATGGAAACTGCTTGCATCTCATCTTACATTTGGGTAATCCTCTTGTCTCTGAGTCATACCAGTTCCATGTGTTGCCATACTTTTTTGTCGAGTCAAATAGTGCTCTTATTGTCGTCACATTACATTATTGGTACTCGTCGAGTCAATGTTTCCAAGTTAGTTGTCATGCCTCATAATTTTCAAGGGAAGTTTCACTTCAAACCATCCATCTGCAGTATTTTCAGTTTCCATTTCCCATGTCAGTCCATACTCATTTGATTCACCATTTTACATCACTTTAGTGTTTTAGTTTTGTGTCGATGATGGGGGATACATCAAGGCCCTCCTTCGAGGAGTCTTTTCCGATCAACTTCAACACATCATCCAAAAATTAGACTTAGAAACCAGTTAGTACCTTGGGACCTGCATGCCTCAATGGTAGGCCTCCTTGCTTCCGATAATGTGTTTACATCATTGACTTCTGATCGGATGATTTAACGAATGTTTGACCTCAGCTCATTTATTCACATTTGTTGGAATGTACTAGGATACCTTGGGAATCATTGACATAATTAGTGATATCCCTCAGACTTGTTAACGGTATACATCAATGACCGGTAATCGATTGGTTTCCACCATGTTCAACATCAACTCCTTTATTCACATGTCTAGATTTGTATCACATCAGAATTGGGACGAAGACCCTGGGTCGAGCATCCACTCTATCATCTTCTTTACCTATGTTGCAAAGGAGATTATTTGAATATACTGATATACTTATGTTGTCACATAGATCAACATTGTATTGGTTTGTGGTTATGTCTTATCGTCTTGTATATTCACTGTATATTTTGCATGGCTATGATCAGTCCATGTCATGGACGTATGGATCCACATTGTATGTTTGGTGGCCATATCCTTAGTCAATATTTTTCATGGATCCACAGTGTATTGGTCGTCGACCATGCTTTGAGACATCTCGTGTTCCGAGCATAGGTATTCCTACCTCGGAAATGGAACTATTTTAATATTGTTTGATGGTTGTTTGCATCTTCTTCCAGGTTCTCCAACTCCATGCCCTTGCATTGAAGAATTGTAAAGTGTTTCAACCATCAATTTCTCTTCTTATCTCACAGTTTAGGGGGAAATATGTCACATACCAAAATTCCACAGTTAAGTACCTCACCCTAAGTGTCGCAAGTGTCATGAAAGTGTCACATACACTGACACCAAGAAACAACATTTGTCACAATCCCTATTCAGTGTGGAGGAGAAATGTATTATATGAAGGTCAAAATACTATGTGCACTTGAATTAATTATTAATATTCATAAAAAGGAAATTAATTTATTGTGAGAATACACCTCACATTTAGTTTCCTATTTTCAAGGAGAGGTTGAGAATCTCATGGATGGTTGAGGTATTTTATCAAACCAAAATCCTAACTTGGTGGATCTTGAGAGATATTTCCTCCTTAAAATCCTTGAGAGATAGTTTCTCCCTAAAATCCTTGAAGAGATATTTTCTCCCTAAAAATCTTGGAGATCCCATTCTAGTGTATCTAATGAGTGATATTCTCCATGGTGGTTAAACCTCCAAATCCTATATAATGAGGGATTTCTATGGAGGAGGAAGAAATCTTTTGGATATGAAACTTATGATATTGGGAGCATCGTGCAAAGGTTGGAAGAGGAGGACTTGGGGAAGCTGCTACAACACCATCCATGATTTTAAGTATCTCTTTAAAGTTCTCATCAATATTACTTGGCCTGTTCCCTTCAAGATTATGTATTGTTGCATATGATTGCCGATATTGATAGATGAATTTGATTAGTATAATCTTGTAGAGTAGAGTAGAGTAGGAGTTCTTTGTCTTTTTGTTGTCCATTTCATTGCAGGTATTGATAGGTGTTGAAGCATTTGGAGATCAAGCTCATATTGGAGGCAAGGAGGACAAATCACAAAATAAGGTGCATCACACTTTATTCCTTCTCTTTCTCTTTAAGATTAGGTAAATGAATTCAAATGGATGTTAGTGTCCATTTGTATGTTTCTGTATTGGTACTAGGGGTCTAGAATCCAAGGGGATATTCACCTATCCGCAAGGGAATTATTCCATAACAAGGGGGGAGATAAAAAAAAAATTCCCCCCTACCCCCTAGACCCCCCTGGTGATAGTTGTGGGTGGAAAATCCCCCCCACCCCCGCACACCCCCCCATAAGGGAATGGGGTCCAAGCATGGATGAAAAAAACCTCTGAATCAGGAAGACAATCAGGCTCCACAACCAACAAATATGGCCCATCGCATCCTCCGTTAATCTATATTGTGTTAGTAGAGACTGTTGATTCAAGTCCTTTTTGGCTTGTACATACATGTGGTGGCACCCTACCTTAAAGAATGCCACTTCATTATACACCTCGACCACCTGTGGTGGTATGCATAGTGCCCTGTCGATGTTGTCCCTAATAGTGTCCTTATAAATGTAAAATGCAACATTGTTGTCAATTTTTCACACCTTGTGTGTAGTATACCATAGATTTTGATATCGTGCAACTAGACATGGCTTCTTCTTGACTCCTAAAAACTATGTGTCATCCGGCTTCCTCCAAGATGATAGAACTATTAGAATTAGTAACTAGACATAATGGAGCTTAGTCCCTTTATCCTTCTCTTCTTCACAATCAATCAAAAAATGGTTTAATAAGAACATCTCGCAATTCATCTTGACGCCCTAGACACACCTTTTTGGTGCTGCTATCACTGCTTCTAGGACTTGGTATTTTCTACAATTCCTTAACAGTTTACAAGATAAGCCTTGCATCACAAACATTATTGTTGGGTCGCTTATGCTTGCGACATCTAAACTGCGTTTTTCATGTAATTTATGGAAATTCTCCTTCATGCTCTCAACTAGATATTTTTCATTCTTCTTGTCGAAAAACAACAAAGAGGGGTCCTCCCCATGTGATAGAAGACCAGTAATGCACACAATCAGGTCTATATCAATGGATATTGGCCTATCAAGCCACATGTAGGCCCCATCCACATAACTAAACAACATTTTGATGCAAACATTAATCTCTTGGATCCTTCCAAAGTGTGGTATATCGAGGAGGTTTAGAATTCCTACCTTCTGCAATCTCATAGCCCAAATTTGTGGCTCTATGACTAACATCTGTGCTTCGAAACTAATATGATTCTTCAAAACCTTGTTGGGAAATAACTCTGGAAATTTATTCTCATATGTAATGTTGTGGTTGACATACTTTAAATTGGGTATCATGCCTAACATCGCCCCATCCATAATCATTCCCTCTAGAATTAATGGTTCCATGAGTGGGTATTTCATGTCTTTATGTAAATTGACCTATATTGTGGATGGATTTCTCGGTGGTATATAGTCCCTGGGAAATATCGATGTTGAGGAGGATGCCTCATGTGTCTCTTCAACTATAGGAAGGGTTCCGGATTGACCTTGATGTTTCTTCAGTACTAATGTTGAATTTTTTGGTGCCTTAGGTGTGCCATCTTTCTCTGTGACTAGTCTCTATGTTCAAATGGGATTTGTAACTCAGCTTTGAAACTTTGGCTCTGTAACTCATATCTGAAGCTTCGGCTCTATAAAACGACTCTCTATGTGACTTCTAACTGAAAATAACCTTACCTCATCGACCCTTTGATTTATTTTATACTTCATCGCCAACTGTTAGCTTTGCTTTATGCCTAAAATTTATGTCTATTCCATGAGTAATTTTCATTCATTACCTTCCTTAATGCTCCATTAACTTCATATATTCGATGAATTATTCATTCGATTATGAAACCTGTCAAAATATTCTAGCCACTGTGCATTTATTATTACATGATGCCACTACTTCTCCATTATGGTAGCTCTTTATTGCACATCCCATCATGGATTGTCTTAAATGATTTTAATTGTTATCTACATGATCTCTTCTCTCTATGTGATCTCTTCCCTCTACGCGATATTTTCTCTCTGCATGATCTTTCTTCCTTCATCTATGCACTCTTCTGTGAATTTTTCCTGATTTTCCTTTTTACCTGCTAATCTTAACTTCTTGGACTCTTCAACTTTCGACTTCTTCCCTGAACTATTTTATTTCTTTTTCCTATTTTTATTGCTTTTTCTTTTTCTTTTTCTGCCATTTCTTCCTAAAGTACAATATCATACATCTTAGTATTCTTATTCCACCTAGTGTGCGGAAGGATGACCTTCCTGTTGGCATGTTTTATAGGAAGTGTGTGCTTGTCATTGATGGAAAGAACAACAACGACAATGGAAAACAAAGATCAAAGATCAAAAGGAAAAGCGCATTACAAAAAGGTGATCATGATCAAATCCTTGATCATGGATCTTCTTCGAGAGTCTTCACGACTGTTAGATCGAAATAAATGGAAGGATATGATAAGAAAAGATGGAGATTCATTGGATTTAATCCAAGGCAAAGCGACATTGCAGACAGATCAAGTCGTTGACCTAAGATATTGATCAAACAAACATAATTCATTTCGGGTATAAAGTTATGAGGAGGTTACGCTTCAGAAAAGTCTCACTTTAAGAATTTCAAGTTGAGAAATGAAATACCCAAAGCCTGGAGAGCCGGAGAGCCTGAGTAAATTTCAACCATCCGATCAAGAGGGATACATGGAGAGGGATCATGAGCTCTAGAGAAATCACTTTGATAAGTTTAAGTTTGATATTTGAAATCCTCGAAGCCCAGAGAGCCGGAGAGTTAAAGTAAATATCGATCGTCCGATCATTTGAAATAGATCTCAGTCGTCAGATCGTCTGGAGTAAATATCAAGCATCATATAGTCTAAAGTGGATCTGGGCCATCTTATCCAGAAGATATGTGGCATAAACCTGTGGAATCTAGGTAAATAACTAAAGTAATCCTTAATTGTCTGATTCAAGGACATGTGGCAAACCACGTTAGAAAGGACATGTGGCATACCATGTCAGCAAGGACATGTGGCAGACCACATCAGCAAGGACATGTGGTAGACCACATCAGTGAGTGACACATGGAAACCACTTGGCCCATGACAGCTCAACAGGTGATGTGTGCAATGTTATGTCACTCCGGGAGATTTACTTCAAGATTTGCACCACCAAAAAATGACAAAAGCTCTGAAGTCCCTAAGGCTGAAGTTGTAAAGGCCCGACGTGTTGAAGGGCCAAAGGGTCGAAGTCGAGAAGATCCGAAGTGTTGAAGGGCCAAAGGGTCGAAGTCGAGAAGATCCGAAGTGTTGAAGGCCCGAAGTCATGAAGGGCCAAAGTGCCAAAGAGATGAAGTCACGAGGGATAGAATCCTGAACTCTCGAAGGCTGAACTCCTGAAGTGAATGAGGACCGTTGATTTGAGGAGGATACGTGGCATGAATCTATGGACTCCAGCTAAAATCGTTTTGGGAGAGCATGAAGGTTGAGAATTGAAATCGTTGAAGCATGGAGTAGTGAAGGAGATATCGACTGTTGAATCAAGTAAGGGGCAACAAATATTTTGGCATAGGGGCAGACCCAAGGTTCAATGCTTCAACAATGCACCAAGAAAACTCTAACTACCATCCCTTTCGACAACACCTGTGAAGTAGATGGAGTCTCACCTGAGGTAGAGGCACGGGTGGTTGTAGGGATCAAGTGTCTACAACATAGTTGGGACACAGATCTTTGATCAAAGTACTTAGCAGAGCACTTAGCAGTTAACATTCATCAGTATTTAACACTCATTAACATCGCAGGTCAAAACCCTAGTTACAGAACAACGTAGTATTCAACAAGATATAATACATCCAAGCACTTAGCATATAGAAATAGATTAGATGTGACATTTATTCATGTCACTAAGATGCATCTAAAAAATATTATTGCACTAAGAATAAATCACATCAATAACATAAAAACCATAACACACAAAGAAACCACAACACAGGATATACGTGGTTCACCCCCAGCGTGGGGCTACGTCCACCAACTCTTCTTCTCTTTATTATCTTCGTTCAATGCATAGAGCCACAAGAACCACTCTGAATAAGACAGGAGATCTGCGCGCACCTCTCAAGATCCTCCTTCCCCGAGTTAGGTTACAACATAAATCCTTCTTACACAGTATGCACACCAGCTTCTTACAATCTCTTGCACTTAGCGCTGTAAGTATTAACACATAGCATGCACAAATCCTCTATCTCTGTACTAAGCCACAAACATTCACAACAACTACTTTTTTACATCGCCTAGATATCTATTTATACATTGAAAAACAGGCCTAAACATGGGTAAACCCATGGGCCGACATCCCATACCCGTTACATAAACCCTAGACCCAAAAATCCCTAAAAAGGGGGTGATATCCTGTGATATTTTATTTTCCTTGTGCTCCACCTTCAACCAGCCTGTCGAAGTCCCAAAAATGGTCAAACATGACCAAGGTTCTTCAAAACTTGGTCAATGGCCAACATGCCCCCAACAATCACTTGTGACTCATCCCGATTCACTTTGATCTTGGTAACTCTGCCTCAAAGGCCTCAATCTTGGCTTGAGATGCCTCGACTTGTTGCTTCGCTAGAGCCTCCTGCTTGAAGAACTCTTGAAGAACCTTCTCGGTCAGAGGTCCTTCCAAGCGTTGTTCTACCGTGGTGACCACTTTTTCTAGCTGTGCACATTGTCCTTCAATCTCCTCAAAAAGTGTGCAAGCTTGATCCTGTACTGGCTAGAGCCTCTCGGTCACTTCCATGACTTTACTCTGGATGGCATGGACTTGTTTTTGAACCGTGCATTGTTCCTGTGACCTTTTCATCCTTTCGACCACTGACAGTGGCTTCAACTACACTTGCATTGTTGTTGCTTGCTGCTTTTCCTGTTGGATCTGTGACTCCAGTGTCCTTAGTTCAGGGTTCTCTGCAAGGTGTTCGTAAATCTGTTCACTTCGACTGTTGAGATATTTGCATTCTAAGGCCAATTCCTTGATTCTATGGACTACACTTCAGGCAGTTTCTTCTCTCTGGTCTTGCGCTTCCTGTGGAGTGCTTGGCACTACTTGTAATTCTAGTTCTGCTACTTTTTGTTGGAGCTACTGAATGGCTTCAGCAAGATTTCCTAATTGACTCTCCACTAGGTGTTCTTCCATTTGTTATAATCTAGTCACAGAGATAAGTTCTCTCGTGACTGCTTCTTTAACTCCAATCTTCTCTTTGAGCAGCTATTATTTCTTCTTCTAGATCTGTGCTCTATCCTCTGCAAAATTTTCCTAGAGGTCATATTTTTCTTGTTGGGCAATCCGACATTTCTCTATGGATTCCTCTTTTTCTTTATTCAAGGCATATATGGCTTGTTCTTTTTCCTCATGGACACGACAAAGGCGAGCTTATTTCAAGTCTACTAATCTGTGTAGCTGGGCAGGATCATCTCCCAACTCTACTCCTTTTGGTGGTGGTGGCACAGTAGACACTGCACGACTCGAATAGAGATCCTGTTGTACTTTTTTAAGCTTTGTTTTGATCCTGTCAAACATTGTCTCCTGTTTGGATTTGCTTCATTGAAAGATATCCTTTGAGGTGTCTAACACAATAACAATGATAAGGTCAATGTCATCCATCATTAGCACAGTCTGAAATGGCAGTTTATTGGCTTTTGACTTCTTCTGCGATGTAGGTTTCTTGGGGGAAACCTTTCATTTCTTAGATGTCTCAGCTTCATCAAGGGGGTCCCTAGGTGGTGTTACTTCTCCCAGCTCTAGTTTGTCTTCTTTCCCGTCATTCTCTTCCTTGTCTACTTCATCACCTCATCCCCCTCCAAGTGAATATGAAGTAGTCTCTTCTGATGTGTTGTTCAACTCCTGTACCTCTTCCTTATTTTTCCTTCTACTATTGTTGGGTGCATCATATTATTCGTGAGTGACCATAGGACTGTCAATGAGGTCAAGGTCAGATAGTTCTGCCTGGTCGACTAGTATAAAGAAATCTATGGTCCATTCCTTAGTTATTTCTTCCATGTCCTCCTCAGTGAGCTTATAGTAGGATTGAGGATCTTCCTTATGTTCATCTTCGTGCGTAGTGATATAAATAAAATGTCTATCTATGCGGAACTTCATAAATGGCCTGAACCTATGCAAGTTGTTTGGCATCATATGGGGGAAAGACTCAATAGCCCTCTGCAGGTAATAGGTGTGGAACACCTTGTTTTACTGCCATTTATTAGCCATGTCACTTGAGTACTAGAGCGTAGTGAACTTCCTAGCTAAGGGTTTAGATGGCTCAATTTCAGGGAAGGTCACACCTTCTAGCATCTCCTAATAAATGAAGGCGATGAGGATCAACAACCAACTGAAATGGAACTCATAGCCCTGATTCTGAGCTTCACGACAGTCTTTCTCTAACTGGTTGATGATGTAGATTGCCCAGTTCATTTGTAGTCCTTCAATGCATTTTCCCATGAGGTCAACAACAAACCCTGTGACCTGCATGGGTCTATTATTCCTTACAAGCTTACCAACGATCAACTGGAAGGCTAGGCACACTGCACCATTTTGGATGGAATATACCTTCCCCACATTTCCATAGGTATCTTTGATTCTTTGCGCTAGGGCGTGATCTGCAACCTTCCCTAAATAAAATTCTTGTGGGTCTGGTCCTTGCATGCTTAATCCAGTGATTCGATGGATCAGCACCAGATCTACGGTGATGCATCTGTCCAGCCAAAGATAACCTCAATGGAAGCAAGAAAATAGGAGTTTAATGCACGTGTTAACCTCCTAATGTTTTCCAAAGTGGGGTATCTTCATTACGTTCAGGATGGTGGACCTCGCGATGTCCATGGTCCATAGATGGGCGATGATCTTCGAGTTCACCCCTTTGTCTTGGTCAAATAGTTATGTGGTGCAAGCATTCCATGGTTCTTGCGATCTCCCAATTTGAAGTCACTGATCTTCAACATCATAATCTATCCCAACTACATTCCAAATGCACGTATCCCCTTCGAGAGGTACACAGTGATCAAGGTGTAGTCGAAGTCCCTTGGGACATTGTCACGACTAATCGTGCCAGCCAGAGGCAGGATATAGTCGGGAAGGATAGATGGGATGAGCTTCACATTCACCAAGTCATCACGATTCTTGCTCTATTTCTCAGCAGCGGGTCGACTAGACCGACGCTACGCAGTGGACGGGGATTCTTCCAATCCTTGCATCGATGAAGCTTGTATTCCTACAGACATCACCTTTTCAGCCATGAGGTCTATTAGGATCTATTCGACAGACTTTTCTACTACGCTAATGTCGTCTGAAATGCTAGATCGAGGTCAAATATCTCAGGTCAATGAGAAAACACTCAATGTAACAGAATGAGTGGAGAGCTCTCAATAAGCACTATGCAAAAGAAACTAGTTCTATGTGGGCTCGGATAATCAAAATTGGAAAAAGTGTTCTTGGTGAAACACTCGATGGGATAAATAGACAACGTCGTAACAAACTCTTTCAATGGGCAGGAATGCCTCAATCAATGCAATTCCATCCATTATGGCATGGTCCCAATGGTTCAATGGTGATCTTTTTATCCATAACTGTGTTTCTAGCCATTCTGGAGCTTCATTCTAATGTTCGGGATGCCTCCAACGGTCATATTGATTTTCCATGAAGAAGTTCCAATCTATGTTGTTCTGCTATTCCGACAAAGTTCAAATTCTGTAATCCTTCCTTCTACGAAGTTCTCTCTAGAACTTCCTGTAATTTTTCTAACTTTTCTTTCTTCTTGCTGAGATTTCTAGATTTATTTCCTATAATCTGAGTTATTAGGTTCATGTTTCCATTATTGTTCTTATCCGCTCTTAGCATAGTAACTTCTCACCACTGAGGATCTTTCGAAGGGTTTGAGAGTAATAATTCTTCTCTTTTTGGAGTAGCTTCTCTACTCTCCTATATGGACAAGTGTTTCAAGTCTTCCTATGTTCTTTCAACTTAGACAGCCAGGTCTCTAGTCCTTAGTAGCTTATACTTGTCCTCTTGTTCTTCGATTAAGCGCGTTATTCTCCTAGCCATGAAATACTTTAAGTCTTTTTTTTTTTGTTCTAGAGCTTCCTCTTCTTGTTTCCTTCGTATCTGATCTTTCTCAACCCAAGTTTTTCCTAGAAAAATAGAAAATGGGGCGTTGTTCTCAACAAACTTAATGACCTCAAATTCTTCTTTTGTCAAAGTTCCATAAGAATCCATAGCTATCTGGGTAAGTATTCCACATAGGGTTATCATATTCTCTTTAAATATCCCTATTCCTCCCAGTGAAGGAACCATAACATGCTTTCCCAAAATTTCCCAAGTTCTTTCTGTCATGATATTCACCTTTGTTTCCTCATCCAGGACACAGTCTATATCGAAGTCTCCTATTCTTGTTTCTATGGACTCCTTCTCTTTTAAGACCTCTGATAAACTGATGTCTTTGTGATCATTCAATGTTTCTTTCATCTTCAATAATATAGTCTCTGATTCTTTCTGGTTCTTGAGAATATTCTTAGTCTCTTGACCTTCCTCATGGTCTTCTTGTCTCATGTTCATATTTTCAACTTTAGAAATCATTCTAGGGCATTCTAAAACTTCATGTCCAACATCCTTACAACAAAGGCAAATAGGACCTCGACCAAGGCATTCCTTAGCAAGATGTCTCAGTCTTCTGCAACTATAACAAAGGGTTAATCCTCTCTTTGTTTTAAACGATCCCCAACCTTTCCTGTACTGCACACTGAGACCACAGTGTTGAACCTGCAAAAAAATATTTCCAGGATTTTGCATCCATGTGTTAGTCCAAACATTCTTTCTATGCATAGGAATAACATATCTTTCACTATTTTTATCAGATCTACTCATATCAAATATTCTTTCTTCTAGTTGTGCCCTAGTTTTCAGACTAGGACCAAATCTATCAAGCATACCTAGATCCATTCTTTTGAAACAAAAAATTTCACTTATCTTACCTTTATCAGAGCACAAATCTTTAAGATCTTACCTATTTTCTTCAGATTGAGCTTCTTTTCTTATCACAGAGCTTCGCAAGTCTAGTAGAGTAATGCACACTAAATAAATAGATCTATGCACAGAGCTTTCTCTTTTCTTCATTTCCCAGCAATCACAGTTTTAGGTCCCAGCAACAGAACCATTTTTTGGCACAGGGGTAGACCCAGGGTTCAATGCTTCAACAATGCACCAACAAAACCCTAACTACCGACCCTTTCGGCAACACTTGCGAAGCAGATGGAGTCTCACCCGAGGTAGAGGCAGGGGTGGTTGCAGGACTCAAGTGTCTACAACCTAGCTAGGACACAGAGCTGTGATAACAATACTTAGAAGAGCACATAGTAGTTAACATTCATCAGTATTTAACACTCATTCACATCATAGGTCAAAACCCTAGTTACAGAACAACGCAATATTCAACAAGATATAACACATCCAAGCACTTAGCATATAGAAATAGATCAGATTTGACATTTATTCACGTCACTAAGCTAAGATACTATTATTATATGCATCTAACAAATATTACTACACTAAGCATAAATCAAATCAATAACATAACAACCATAATGCACAAAGCAACCACAACACAGGATATATGTGGTTCACCCCCAGCGTGGGGCTACGCCCACCAAATCTTCCTCTCTTTCTTATCTTCATTCAATGCACAAAGCCACAAGACCCACTCCGCATAGGACAGGAGATCTATGCACACCTCGCCAGATCCTCCTTCCCCGAGTTAGGTTACAGCACAAATCCTTCTTACACAGTCTGCACACAGTCTGCACACCAACTTCTTATAATCTCTTACACTTAGCTCTGCAAGTCTTAACACATAGCATTCACGAAGCCTCTAGCTCTGCACTAAGCCACAAACATTCACTACTACTACTTTCTTACATCGCCTAGATATCTATCTATGCATTGCAAAAGGGGCCTAAACATGGGTAAACCTATGGGCTGACATCCCATACCCATTACATAAACCCTAGACCCAAAAATCCCTAAAAATGGGGAGAGATACCATGATATATGCTTCGTCTTGCGCTCCGCCTTCGACTAGCCTGTCAAAGTCCCAAAAATGGTCAAACATGACCAAGGTTCTGCAAAACTTGGTCAAGGGCCAACATAACCATTGATCTGGTTGAAAGGTCAAATTCCTGAAGCAGAGGTAGAGCCATTGATTAAGAAGGACATATGTTCGCAGATCATCGACTTTAGAAGATTGGCATACAGAGGAAAGCAGGGTTTGATATTTGAAACTCCCGAAGCCCGGATCATGAAGTAAATCACAGTTGTTGATTTAGGAAGGTTAGATATGATCCACAGAACTTGAAAGGATAGATCTAAACCATCAGCTCAGGAGCATCGTCAATATCATGAGATCGATGGTCTAGTCGCATTGCAGGGATTGAAGGTGCGTGAACTTTAATGTTGAAGGTGGGCCGCAATCGAAACCACGGTTTTGGAGAAAGAATACATGGATCTATGTAGTGAATTCTGGGGTGAAAAGTGGATTGCCCTCAAACCACCTTTGGTCATGCCTGAAATCATGTGGTCACATGAGAGCATCGCCCAAGGTCACATCAACGGAAGGTTGAGGAAGGATCTAGTGCTTCTAGGCTCCACATCGGAGGTTACGCATTGAAAAGTAAAAAAACATCTGCGTGTATAATCCAACGACCCTGATCAAACCGAATCTGATCGAAGGGTTGTTGTTTCATCTTGTGATTTTTTGATCAGTTATGATTCAGTTACACTAACTGAATCATTGTTCCTGAGCGTTAGAATCATGATTCCTGAGCGTTTTTTAGATTCCAGACTTGAGCATTGGATATGTAGAGTGTAACGGATGATGAGAGAAGGAATAAAAGAAAAATTATGTGATAGAGAGAGGTTGTTGTTTCTCTGTAAAAAGGTAGTCGAACTGTAAGAAAGGGATATCACAACATGAACTGAGGGAGAAAATGCAGAGATGAAGAACATAAGATGGACAAAGCATGAATGGTGAAAACAACAGACTGTATGAGAACTTAAGCGCAAGAAGGTGTGAGCATGAAGACATTGATGAAGGGAGAGAAGAGCAGTGTAGCAGAATAGTGATGAGACTGGTAAGCCATTAATAAATATTGTATCACTATAATAAATTTCAGCAAGCAAAGATTTATATTTCAGGGTGGTAGGCTGGTGCTAGGGAGGACTATTGTCCTCGAAGTTTCAAGTGGGTGCTTGAACACAGGTAGTTGTAGATTTCATCTAGTTGCAGCCAGAAAAACTAGGGTGGTAGGTTGGTGCAAGGGAGAACCATTTTTCTTTGTTATACAGGTTGGTGCCTGTGTGACTGGAATTTGGTGCTTCCATTCAGTTGGTGCTGGAACACTCATGGAGTCGGTGCTCCCTTCTAGTGGGTGCTATAGAAACTAGAGGGTCGGTTCTCTCTACAAGTTGCATCTTGTTAAAGAAGAGGTTGTAGCCTCATTTTGAGTTGGTTCTCAAATATTGATGATGTACATAACTTAAAAGACTGCCTATCATTCTAAGAAGAAGAGGTTTTCTCCATTTATGGGTTTTCTCATGAATATATATCTTTGTGTATATCATATGTGTGATGGATATTTATTATTTCTGTTGTTCATGACTTGCATAACTTGATGATCACTTGGATAACATTAATAATATTTCAATAGGCATAAAATTGTTTAAGCACAATAACAACTGATTCACCCCCCCCCCTCTCAGTTGTCTTAGTATTTCCAACATGTCCCTCTATAGATTCAACCGAATCTTGTTCACTATTCCTTCCATGAATTGTCCATCCAATTGTTCGAGATGAAAAACACATGCTTTAGTCATATATATGATCACATATGGCCCTATCTAGTGCATCCTAAAATTCCTAGTGTGATGTAATAACTTATTGTCATAAAGAAATTCTAGATCTCTTGCATGGAACTTCTTTTGTTTGATGTGTCTGTTATGCCATGCTTTTTCACGTGCCTTCTATACATGGAACCATGAAACAAATCGATCTTCCTCTAATACTAGTAATTGTGATAATATTTCTTCTATTACGTCGGAATATGTAAGGTTTGTCATAATAGAAATGTCCAGAATTGGTACAAGAAACTCCATGGGCATGATTGATTCCTAACCATACGCCAATTTAAAGGGTGTATGGCCTGTCAACTTATTGCATGTGGTTCTATAAGTCCATAGAACTACATGAATCCTTAATTCTGAGTAATCCCATCCTACATTACATACGTTTTTAAATGCATTCTATAATATCTTATTGAAGGCCTCCATGGTTCCATTAGCTCGAGGGTGATATGGAGTGCTCTTCTAGTGCTGAATATGGAACTCTTTTGTCAATGTTGCAATTGTCCTATTTAAAAATTGAGTTCCATGATTGCTCATAAGTACTTTAGGAAACCCAAACCCTATAACTACATTCTCAAATAAGAACCATGCAACAATTATCTCTGAACTACAATCTATCATTGGTTCTACCTTTTCCCATCTTGTCATGTAGTTTTTCGTGGTAATTATGTACTTGGCTCTTGTTCTCCTCGCTGGTGGATTAATTGGTATGACAAAATCCACTACCCATTTTTCAAACACCTGCAAGGTAACCTATAGATTCAAAGGAATTTCATCCCTTCGCAACGACATTCCTACTCTCTGGGAAATTTCACATGTCTGACAATATTCCTTGGAATCCTTATGGAGGGTGTGCCACCATAGCTCTGCATGCAATATATTCTATTTTATGTCCTTTCCTGTGTAATGACCTCCTCTAATTCCACCATGTGCCTATGATAGGATCATTGGTATTTCATGTTCTACCACAGTTCTACCACACATCGTTGCAATATCCCATATACACCTAAATTATATAGATTACCTTCGACCAACTGACAATCCACTACTTTAACCACTAATTGCTTCTTCTATGTTGTTGTCATGTCGTATGGAGTGATTTCGGTACTAAAAAATTGGACAATTTATGCAAAGTGGTCGTCTACTATTTGAACTAAGAATAAATGTGCATCTTATAAACTATCATGTAGGTTCATTTCATATTCTCTTGTCAGTATTCATGAAAAATGGTTTTGTCCTATACTTAGTTTCCCTAGCTTCACCGTTACTTTGAAATTATACTCCTTGAAGAACAATAACCATCTGTAGATTTGTTCCCCCAACACTGGCTCATTAATTATGTATCACAATGCAGAATGGTTTGTATACATCATGAAGTGGGATGCCAACAAGTAGTGTCTAAACTTATGCAAGGCATAAACCATTTCCAATCCTTCCCGTTTTGTTGTTGTGTAATTATTCTCAGTAGTTGACAACTTCCTGCTAGCAAAGGAAATTGGGTGGTCTAATTCTCCCTCCCCTGGCTGGGATAATACTACATCAAGTGTTATCAATGATGCATACATAGGAATTTGAAACTCTTTATGTCAATCTGAGAAAACCAGAATGGTCATAGTTATTAACTTATGCTTCAATACTTTCAAACCCTTCTGACAATCTTCATTCCACTGAAACTTAGCTTCTTTCTTTAATCACTTTTCCATTGGATTTGTAATCTACACATACCCTTTAATAAATTTCTTGTAATATCCTGTATGACCCAACATTTTTCTCAATTGTCTCACTTATTCAGTTAGTGGAAAATTAATAATTACTGCTATCTTGGTAGGATCAACCAACAAACCCTACTTGCATACCACATGACCTAAAAATATCTCAAACTGTGTGCAGAAAATTTATTTCCTCAAATTTAATGATATTTGATATTGTCTACATTTATTGAGCATAAACCATAGAGTTTCTATGTGATCTTTCAATAGAATAAACACAATCCAATCATCTAAGTACACTTCAAGAAACCTATGAATAAATTCCTTAAAGGCTGTGACAACTACTCTTGAAAACACAACAAGTGCATTCTTTAACCCAAACTATATCACAGTGTAATGGTAGCTTCCCCATCCTATCGCAAATTTCATCTTATGTCTGTCTCATGGCACAATCTTCATTTGATTGTATCCTAAAAATCCATCCATGAATGAGTAGGCTTCCTTCCCTCCCACACTTTCTAACACTTCGTCTATAAAGGGGATCAGAAACTGGTCATGTAAACATGCATCGTTCAACTTCCTTAGGTCGACACAAATTTTAATAACCCCCTATTTTCTTATGTGGAACTACCATTGGGCTTAACCATTCAGAATATGTGATGAGCTCAATGATACCATCTTCCATCATTCTTTCAAGCTCTGCTACCACTTTTTCCTTGTACTTTGGATTCAATCTATAAGGTCTTTTTCTTACCGAATTAGTATCTAGCTTTAATGGGATCTTCATCTCACCCAATTCCCAAGATATTCCCTTCATCTCTGCAAAGGTTGTTGGAAATATATCTTGATACTCGTGCAGTAGGTATAAAATCTTTTCAACAGTCTCATTGTTCCAATAGTCACCAATATTTGTGAACTTCAGTTTCTCTTTCGTGCCAATATTCACTTTGTGCACTCTTAATGGCTTCAAATATGCATCAGATTTGAGTTCTAGACCTTCAACTATGCGCTCTCCTTCAGTCTATGGTACTTTTACATTTCTTGGATCTTCTTCCTCTTGATTTTCTTCGGTAACATTGTAACATTCCAGTAATTCATGGACTATTGAATATTCTTTGTGCGCACTACACGTAGGTACTATTTCTAGATCCATAAAAATATTACTTCTAATTACTTGCAGAGTTGCATCTACTAAGGGTGACTCAACTTCAAAACTAAATGTTACCTTGAAATTCAATGTGATATCTTCCTAGTCCAATGTCCCTCTACACACTTCTAGCTCTGGATACCAGTTCTTGGGAACCGTCTCAAGTGTATGTATGAACTTGTGCATCCATTCCTACTTTGGAACATGTCTCCAAGTTTTCATACACTACACAACATGATTTGTTAGACTACTCATTCCTATATACTTGTGTGTAATTTATTCTATTCCAAATATAATATGCATCAAGCTTTTACAGTGTTGCCAATCCTCTATTCCTTCCTTGTGTGTAGCCCACCATCTTTCTAGGTTTGCTCTTAATGCAACATATAATGCCAACAATATTTTTTGTACGAGTATATACAACTCAAATTCTTTTACAAAGGAACTTACATTAGTTAATCCATCAAATCTTGGTGTATCACATACCTATGTTCCTATTCAGTGCAAAGAGTGAGTAATGCGAGAACATATTTGGGTCGATACTTTGTGCAACTGGTGCTACCAATGCTCAATTCCTCCCTTCGATTCTGATAAAAAGGAGCTAATACTTTACCAACTAAGTGCACCATCTGCAGTGGGATTGGCATAGTCATCCATGCACGTAGTCATATTACACAAGTTATCAATTTATTTTCTCGCGGGTTCCACATACCTTCTTTCTTATATGGGATCTAATGGTGCAATGACCTTTAAGCCTCCTCCTTCAAAGATCATTTCTCTCTTCTTCAAGTTAATAATCGCCTTGTTTTCAAAGGCCCAATCCATTCCAAAAAATTATGGATATGATTGATTGTTGTCCATGATCTCAATGACCTCAAACTCAACTACATTGGGCACTCTATTTATGTTAACATGTACTCCTACCAATATCCTGATCAATATTATCTTATGTTGGTTTGCCAATATCAATTGAATATTTGACCAAAATAGCTTTGATTTCCCCATCATTTCCCACATCTGTCTTGGAAGAACATTTACATTTGATCCTAAGTCCAAGTTGAAATTATCCATGTCATACTCTCCTATCTGTGCACTCAATCTAAATTCTCTTTTCTTGCACAATACTTGGTTCAGTTCTCTCTATGTTGTAAGTACTTATCTATCTTGTGTGCACTGATTGATCATCCCATGCAGTGTGTTAAATGTTGTTTCTTCCTTCATCAACTCTAAAAAACTATTTAGATAATATTTCAAAGTGTTTACCTTCTCGACTGACCTTTATGGAATGATGTGATCATAAACTGACAACATATCATATGCTTGTGGTGTTTTTAACATTGATTCTATCCAGTTTGGTCCTAGTATATATTTCCTAGCTTGTTGATAGGTCTCTTTCTCTTTCTATGGATTAAATTATGGCATATTATCAACTACTTTACTTATCCATTTCTCGACTCTCTTTCCCTTTTCTATCAAATCCACTCCAGTTCTCATTCCACCGTGCATAACAGATGATACTATAGGATGATTTTCATGCTCCTCGAATGTTATCATCTGTAGATTCTAGTTTTGGTTTTGGTTATGATTATGATTCCCTCTTTCCTGCCATTTCACTATTAGTTGAAGACAATATGTTTTTCATGGTAAAATTCTCTACAGTACGTGCATGTCATGCAAGGATTCAATCAATCTCTTGCTAAATGTCTTGATTGATTACAATTTGTTGGCATAGGGGTAGACCCAGGGTTCAACGCTTCAACAACACACCAACAAAACCCTAATTACCGACCCTTTTGGCAACACCTAAGAAGCAGGAAAAGTCTCACCCGAGGTAGAGGTAGGGGGGTTACATGACTCAAGTGTCTTTAACCAAGCTGGGACACAAATCTATGATTATAACACTTTTCAAAGTACTTAGAAGATAACATGCATTATCTTATCAAATTTATTCACATTGCAGAAAAAATCCTAAGGATAGATCGACGCAGTAACAATGAAAAAATACACATCGCACTTAGCATCATAAGTTATATCTAGCATATTCAACATAAATAAACCACTAAGCATTCATATATCTATCTATCATATATAACAATCAATGCATTAAGCAGATTCATAGCATAAACATCATAGCACAATGCAAAACATCAACACATGATATACATGGTTCATCGCAGTGTGGGGCTACATCCACCAACTTCTTCTTCTTATTTATTAGGCTTCAATCTCCTAAATTCATTTTCTCCTGTGCACTAATCCATAGATCCAAGCTTCGCACCAGACAGGTGATCTATGCTCTAAGAACCAGATCCACCTTCCCAAAATCAGGTCAAGTCACAGAGCCAACTTCTCTATCAAGCACAGAGCCTTACATACATGTTATGTTGCACAAAGCAACTTAGACTTACTTGCCTCTTGCAGTTATCTAATTACATCCCCCTCACTACATTACATTATTTCTTATTTATACTTTCACATTGCTTACAAAAAGGCCTAATCATGGGTAAACCCATGGGACGACATCCCATAACCCATTACAAAAACCTAAGAACCTCATGGTGGGTCACAAAGCCCACAAAACAAATGATATCCATGATCTCAGCTCTTCCTGTGCACTCCTTCCTCGATCATTGCGTCAAAGTCCAAAAAGTGGTCAAACTTGACCAAGATTTCCTCAAAACTTGGTCGAGGGCCAACATGCCCCCAACACTCACCTATGACTCATCTCGGGTCACTCAGATCTAGGCAACGCTTCTTTGAAGGCCTCAATATTAGCTCGAGCTGCCTCGACTTGTTGCTTCGCTTGAGCTTGTTTCTCAGCAAACTCTCAGATCATTTTCTCTGTAACAAGCCCTTCCAGGAAGTGTTCCACTATCGCAACCACTTGGCCCAGTTGCGAGCCTTGTCCTTCAATCTCTTCAAACGTTGTATAGGCTTCATCCTGCATCAGTTTTAGCCTCTGTGTGACTTCTGTTACTCTTCCCTAGATGGCAGTAATCTGTTGTTGGGTCGTGCATTGTTCTTGAGACCTCTTCATTCTCTCGACGGAAGTAAGTAGCTTCATCTGCGCCTGTACTGACAGTTTCTACTGTTTCACCTCCTGTAGCTACGCTTGCAGTTTCCTCAGCTCTGGATATTCTATGAGGTATTCATAGCTCTGCACACTTCTATTTCTCAATTGCTTGCATTTTGAGGCGAGGGATATGATCCTTTCAACTGTTATCTTAGCAGATTCCTCCCTCTAGTCGTGCACTTCCTGTAAATTTCTTGGTACTGCTTAGATATCCAACTTTGTTAGCCTTTATTGAAGCTACTCAATGGCCTCAGTGAGATTTATCACTTTAACCTCGACTGCGTCATCTTCCTCCTGTGCCAAGCCTGACACAGAGCAAAGTGCTCTAATCACCACTTCTTTGACTGTAATCTTCTCTATGAGGAGCTGGTCCTTTTCCCTTTGTATCTTCACTTTGTCTTCCTTGAGCATCGCCTGGAACTCATCTTTCTCATTTTCATAAGAAGTTACACAATACTGCACAACTTGTAATTGCTCCAAGATCTCTTCTTTTTAATGCTTCAAGGATCCTATAGCCTTCTCCTTCTCTTCTTGGACTTGCTAAAGTCTAGCCTATGTTGCATTTGCAAGTCTTCGAAGTTGCGCTAGCTCATCCCCCAACTCTGGAGTCTCTGATGAGGAAGGCATAGTAGGGACTGCGCGGACCGAGCGAATAACTTCCTATACTTCGCTCAATTCCTTTCCTATCCTACCATATAGTTTATCCTACTTCGCTCTGCAGACTAGACTGATATTTTCTTCTGTGAGCGTAGCCTCTAGCTAGGGCTTATTAGCGTGGATTTTCTTTCTTTTCGAAGGTTTCTGTGGAGAAACCTTCCTCTTCTGTAGAGTTATTGTTTCATAAGGGGGATATTTTGGTGAGGTAGCTTTGCCTTCTCCTTGCTTTTCTCCTTCATCCCCTCCTCCCTGTCCATCTACTTCATCTCCTCCTCCTCCTAGGGAGCCAAATCCATTTCCTTTAGAGGCGGTGTCTTCCTCATTAGTATGTTCATCGTGGACTTACTACTTTTTCTTCTTCTTCTTTGCGCTGGTCTATCCAACATGCTCGACCCGGGTGACCAAGGGGCTTCCTATAATGTCAGCATTAGAGAGATTTTCATTGCAATGAGTACACGAAACTACTCCATCCATTCCTTGGTGATTTGATCCATGTCTTTGTCAGTCAAAATGTAATAGGACTTTAATTATTCCTTGATCTCATCCTTGTGCGTAGTGATATATATAAAATGCATATTTGCACGGAACTTGGCTATCGGTCTGTACTGGTGCAAGGTGTGTGGTGTCATGCACATAAATGATTCTATGGAAACCTTCAGTTGCTTATAGTAGGCATGGAACACTGCGTTCAACTTCCATTGCTTCGACATGTCATTTGTATACCATAATGTAGAAAATCTAGCTACCAATGGCTCGGATGGTTCAATTTTTGGAAAAGTTTATCCTTCCAACATTTTCCAAGCGACAAATGCAATCATCATGAGTAACCAGCTAAAGTGGAACTCGTATCCCTCATCCTATGCTTCGTGTAAGTCTTTCTCAAGATCGTTGACGAGGTAACTCACCCAATTCATTTGTATTCCCTCCATGCATTTCCCTGCAAGGTCCACCATGAACCCGGTGACATGTGTGGGGCGGCCCTTTCGGATGATCTTTCTAGCTATGAGTTGGCAAGCGAGATGCATTGCACCATCTTGGATAGAGGCTACCTTGTAGCCTCTCTTTACCTTCTCAACTTCGTTGTATTCCTCCTTAATGTGTTGTTCTAGGGAGTGATCTGAGGTCTTCCCTAGGTATAATTGTTGAGGTTCGGGTCCCTGCATGCTCAATCCTGTGATCAGGTGCATTAATGTCATATCCACATTAATTTTCCTATCGAGCCACATGTATCCACCATGATATCACGACAAGAGGAGTTTAACGCAAGTGTTAACCTCCTGATGTTGACCAAAATGAGGGATAATCATCACATTGAGTATCGTGGACTACACCATCTCCTTTATCCATGATTGGGTGACAATGCGAGGCTTCTTCCCTGTGGTCTTCATTAAGTATCTATAAGGGGCAAGCATGGCATAGTTCTTTCTGTCTCTAAGGTTAAATTCATTTCTCTTTAGGGATGGGTCTTTCCCAACTAGCTTCCAACTATGTGTATCCCCTTTGGGATGTACATGGTGATAAACGTGTACTCGAAGTCTCGTGGGATTCTCTTGTGGTTAATCGCGCCAGACAAAGGCAGGATATAATAAGGTAAGAGTGACAGGATGTGCTTCGCATTAGCTAGATCGTCGCAATGCTTACTTTGCTTCTCAGTCACTAGGTTAGTACAACTTGAACATCGTGCAGTCAAAGGGGAAGAATGCATTCCCCTAGTTGATGATTCCTGAACACCTTCAAACATAGCTTTGTCAGCCATAAACTTCTTAAGGGCCTCTTCGACGCACTTCTCTAACTCAGTCTGTTCGCTTGACATTCTCTCTTTTAAATGGACAGGTTAGGGTAGGCGAATGGACAGATGGAGTAAGCAATGGATGGCGAGGTTTGTAATCACATTTTGACACGCAATCAGTTCTCAGATAATAACAAGGTGAAAAAAGTGGTCCCGACGCAACGTTGGACGAGTTGAATAAGTGAGCATCGTAATAGATTCTTTTAACAGGAAGGAATGCTTCTATTAACTTGAATATGTCTGTTATGGCATGGTCTCAACATCCCAAATGTGGTCTATTCACCCATAAATGTGTTTCCTAGCAGTTCTAGAGCATCGTTCTAATGGTCAGGGTGCCTCTAATGGTCATATAGCTTCGTCGGGGAAAAGTCCCATTCAGTGCAGTTCTATTGTTCCGGGGAGGTTCAAATTTTGCAAACCTTCCTCCTGCAAAGTCTTCTCTGTAACTTCCTGTAGCTTTTCTAACTTGTCTTTCTTCTTACTAAGCTTCCTTGTCTTCTTTCCTATGATCTGAGTCTCTCTAACTATTTTTAGATTCCTCTTTCCATTCTTATTCTTAGTTTCTCCTATCGTAGTGACTTCACAGTGGCAATGTTCTTCTAACGGGTTCAGAGTTAATATCCTTTCCCTTACCACTTCTTGGGTGGATTTAATTTCTTCTTGCATGGATAGGTCCCTTAATCCTTCTTGAGCTCTTCCAATTTTGAGATCTAATTCTCTTGCCTTCTATTGCTTCGACTTAACTTCTCGTTCTTCTATCAGTCGATCTATTTTCCTAGCCATGAAATCCCTTAGTTCTTGTTTTTTGTTTTCTGTAGCTTCTTCCTCTACTTCCCTTCTAATATGATCCTTCTCGATCCAAGTCTTTCCTAACAAAAGTGGGAACGAGGCATTGTTCTCAACAAACCTAATAACTTCAAATTCCTCTTTCGTCGATGTTTCATGGATGATAATAGGTACATTAGTAACTCTTCCACATAGGGTTATCATATTTCCTTTAAACAAGCCTATCCTTCCGAGTGAAGATACCACAGTAGGCTTCCCCAAAATTTCCCAAGTGCTTTCTGTCATAATATTCACTTGTGTTTTCTCATCCAAGACACAGTATATGTCGAAATCTCCTATTCTTGTAATTATGCGTTGTTTTACCTTCAAGATCTCTGGTAAGCTGACATCTTTGTGATCATTCATTGCTTCTTTTAACTGTACTAATGTAGTCTGAAATTCCTCTGATCCTTTCTCTTTATGATCTTCTAACACACTCTTATTCTCTTGACTCATGTTCATTTGTTAAACTTTAGCAATCATCCTTGGGAAATCCTCAACCTCATGACCAACAATTTTACAACAAAGACAAATAGGGCCTATACCAAGGCATTTCTTAGCAAGATGTCCTAGTCTTATGCAGTTATAACATAGTGTCAACCCTCTCTTCCTCTTGTACTGTGCACTAGGATCACAGTGCTGGACCTGCAATCTGCAAAAATTATTTCTAGGTTCCTGCATCCATTTGTTAGTCCAAAAATTCTTTCTATTCATAGGAATAACATATCTTTCTTCATTTATATTAGCCTTACTTAGATCAACTCTTTCTTCCTGTTGCACCCTATCTTTTAGAATAGGAAAGAATCTATTAAACATACCTAAATTCATGCTTTCAAAACAAAACTTTCCACTTATCTTAATCTATCAAAGTAAAAATATTTACCTCTTTCAAGATCTTACCTCAGATCGGGTTTATTTATTAGTACAACGCTTTGTAAGTCAAGTAGAGTATTTCACACTACATCAAAAAATCTATGCACAAAGATTCTCTTTTCCTTACTTCAGATCACAACAATCACAGTTTCAGGTCTTGATAACATAACCATTTGTTGGCACAGGGGCAGACCCAAGGTTCAATGCTTCAACAATGCACCAACAAAACCCTAACTACCGGCCCTTTCGGAAACACCTACGATGCAGGATAAGTCTGACCCAAGGTAGAGGCATGAGGGTTACAGGACTCAAGTTTCTGTAAATAAGATGGGACACAGATCTATGATTATAACACTTCAAAAAGTACTTAGAAGATAACATGCATTAGCTTATCAGCTTTATTCACATCGCAAAACAAAACCTAAGGATAGATCAGCGTAGTAACAATGAAGAAATACACATCACACTTAGCATCATAAAGTTAGATCTAGCACATTCAACATAAATAAATCACTAAGCATTCATAGATCTATCTATCATATATAATAATCAATGCATTAAGCAGATTCATAGCATAAACTTCACATCACAAAGAAAACCATCAAGAAATGATATACATGGTTCACCCCAGTGTGGGGCTACGTCCACCAACTTATTCTTCTTCTTTATTAGGCTTCAATCTCTTACATTCGTCTACTCCTGTGCACTAATCCACATAGCCAAGCTTTGCACTAGATAGGTGATCTGCGCACTAAGCACCGGATCCACCTTCCCAAAATCAGGTCAAGGCATAGAGCCAACTCCTCTGTCAAGCCCAGAGCCTTACATACAGGTTGTGTTGCACAAAGAATCTCATAATTACTTGCCTCTTTCACTTAGCTAATTACATCCCCCTAACTACATTACATTATTTCTTATTTATACTCTTACATTGCTTACAAAAAGGCCTAATCATGGGTAAACCCATGGGATGACATCCCATAACCTGTTACCAAACCCTAAGAACCCCATGTTGGGTCATAAATCCCACAAAACAAGTGAGATATGCGATCTCAGCTCTGCTTGGGTGCTCCTTCCTCGATCATTGCGTCAAAGTCCAAAAAGTGGTCAAACCTAACCAATATTTCCTCAAAACTTGGTCGAAGGCCAAGACAATTGTAACAAATGATCATTCCTCCTCCTCCTCTACCAAATCCACATTTACCTTGACCTCTTCTGAATCCTCCTCATCCACCCTCATTGAAGCCTCTCAGAGTATTGTACTATTGAATCCCTCCTTCTACTATTACATTTTATTCTTGTATTTTGTACGCATCTGAAGTGCACTAACTCATTAAGTCAAATGCATGAAAATCTTTCTCATCATGTCCTATATATTTGAAAAAATTACAGAACAAATTCCTGGGCATACTCTCGTACTTCTACATTAATGGAAAGCAGTCAGAGGATGTCCCCATATCTTTCATATTTCAGAATACCCTACTCCTCCTACCAATGGTTTCAATTATCCTATGGTCGTATACTGCACAAATGTTGTGAATTATTCATTAAAATGGCCTTATGTCTTACATGTAATACACCAAACTTGTTCACACTTTTCCTTTTCCTTCCTAATTTCTGATAACTAAATCCTTAGTGCAGCCAACTGTGACTATACCTATCCCATCTCCTACATGATATGCTTCTAATGTCATCACAATTTGTGATTTTTTTGGCTATGATGTGACATTTTGTTGTGTCACCGATGACAAATGTGTGGAAATAGACCTACAATAAACCATTCTCAATGTTGTTCATCAGGAATCTAAAATGTTAATATACCCATCACATATTTAAATCTATGATCATAATCCCAAAATGTATCATTCTGTAATTGCTTAATTTCTTTAAGCTTTGTGAGATACTGTGACTCAGATTTCGGCTTCTGAAATTCCTTTAAAAATGCTTGCCCAATATCTACCAAAGTTCTTGATTTTCATGTCAATGTAGTTTTATGATACTTCATATACCATAGAAGTGCACAACCTTTGAAATTCATGGCTAACTGCACAATCTTTGTTTCCTCAACCTAGACATTCTTCACAGTACATATCGTGCCACATACAAATAAATGTTTCTCTGGGTCTTCCAACCCCGCTCCCTGATATTCAAGAATTATTAATGTATGATCTATTCCTGCCATTGTATTTTTTGTAGTACTTGTCATTAGTGATGTTGACTAACTCTGTTTTGCTCCACTACTTCCATTATTCTAACTATTGTTCTGACGTCCTCCGCTAACTACAATTTCTCTTGACAAAGTTTCAATTTCTGCTTCAGATCTAGGTGACACACAAAGTCATGGGTTCGACATAGATTCTAATATGAGATGTAATTCCTTATTCTGTTGGACTGTACTGAGGATCCCTTTCTTTCTCTATATGGTATGACATGAATTACTACATAGTGTAATCTTTTCTCAAACCCTTTGTGCTACTCTTCTGTCTCAGCCACAATATCCTTCTTACTATACCTAAACCTTTTCCCACAACACAATACTCCAATCTCTTCATCTCACTCAGTGCCTTCCTCTCTCAGAATCCTCAGTCCATTTGATCCTTATTCATCCTTTTCATCTCTCTCAGAACACTCTATGGTCATACCCAGTCCCCTTATGTGTGTGAAGGAACCTAATAATCAAATTCCATCTTCATAACATTCTTTTCGCACAACAACATTTTTATCCAAGTAGACAGTACATTCATATATCTTCTACATGGACCCTTGAAAAATTCCCTCTTTGCAACACTATAATACTAGGTACAATCTATTGAAAATTTTGTAATGTAAGCCCCCAGTACACTATTAAAGAAAAAATCAACCATGTGAGAAAATTTATTACTTACTGTATTCAAATTTCTGATCAATTCAGGGGTCCAGTTTCTTAGAGCTTCAGCTCGATATCTTCCAACGTTGTCCACTAGTCTTTCTAACCATTTAGTAAAAATTATTAGGAATTCACCAAAGAATATTTCATGGAGATCTGTGAACACATAACTTTTCAACCATTGTTTATCACTGAGCCATGGGTTCCTATTCTGTTCTCTGAAAAAAATTGTTTCATCCTTTCTATCCATTCAGTGATCTCCTCCTTATTAGTCCTCCAAAACATTCCCCTCAATTACAATTCTTGGTCCTAACAATGGAACCATTTGTTGGACTACAATGGGTAGACTCGAGGTTAATCATCAATATACCAACGAAACCCTTACACACTGAACCTTTCAATATCACCTATAAAGAAAGTGAAGTCTCACACGAGGAATATAGAGGGGTTGTAGGAACCAATGCTATGTAGTTATGAGGGGAAGCAAGCAATTCAACATGTCTTCATTAACTATCTACTCATGTGTGCAATTTCCACTAGTTAACAATTATTTATCATGTGAAATACCCTATGTGTGACATTTCTTTATTTGATATTCATTCATCTACCAGTTGCTTCAGTGCACGACATTATAACATCATATATGAATAACACATTCAACATACTTAAGAATTTATCACCATGACACAGTAACAATAAACATCATAACATTAAACACAACACGTAATGACACAAGAGTTTAGCGTGGTTCACTCAACTTGGGCTATGTCCACAATGGATGGATTCTTATATTAGTCATTTATAATATTCTATATCTATGCACTGTTCTTACAAAATATGCAACAGTAACATTACCCAAACCTTCCTATTTGTTCTGCTGCAATGTGAGCCTCAATCCTCAGTTATACCTCGAAAATTCTCCAAAAATAGACTCAACTTACCCCAAAATGCACTAATATTTTTCATATCTCGAACCCTCAGAACCTTCTCTACCCAAAAACCCTTTACATATTTTTCATCAAAATAGGGCTAAGCCTCTTACAATGTGGACAAAATGTCCCAAAATCCTAACTACTTTCTTCCTTTTGTGCGTCACTTCATTGCGATTCCTCCTACCGCGTGCTTTGACTCCTTAAAGTATTCTCCCATGAGGCGCTCTGGTACATCTTCTAAATTCCTTTGATTCTTTGACTTATTCTAGTGAATATCCCAAAACTTATCTGAAACATCTATTTAACAAGGGGTGAGGGGAGAAAAACTTAGGAATAAAATGAATAATTTCATGAAATAATAAAATTGGGAAATAGGATTACATAGAAAGAGGGAAATGGGGTAACTTAGTAAAAATGACTAAGTGCTAGGAGTTTGCGGAATTTGGGTTGCAAGGTAAGTGTAGAACTTAGTAAATCTTAGGAAAAATGACTAATTGTTGGGAATATTGTGTAGAAATCAGTAAAGCAATGGGGAGGTAACTTAGTAAAAATGACTAAGTGTTTTGATTTTGTGGTATGCGGGTTTTAGGGTAATTGTAGAAATCGATAAATCTTAGTAAAAATCACTAAGTGTTGGGAATGTTTCTTAGAACTCAGTAAATCTTAGTAAAAATGACAAAAATGTTGGGAATGTTGCATAGAACTCAATAAATCTTAGTAGAAAACACTAAGTGTTGGGAATGTTATGGGAATACAGGTTGTGGGGTTAGGTGATGTGTAAAAATCATAATATGGGATACATCATCCATATTCAAAAGTAAAAAATAAACTAAGTGTAAGACTTAGTAAAAACTAAGCGTAAAACTAAGTAAAATTAAATTAGCTAAGTCAGGAGGGTGTAATATGAGTAATGCAGAGATGAAGGTGTGAATTTAGGATTGTGGAAATGCAGGTTGTCGGGTTAAGAGTGGAAGGTGGAGATGAAGGAAATAATCCCTCATCTTCATTCATGAAAAATGGATAATTATGGAGAATATAGAGGTATGGAGAGTAGAGAGGAAGTAAAATGATTTAAAATGACTAAGTATGGATAGGATAGAGGTATGGAAAGTAGAGAGGAAGGAAAATGACTTAAAATGACTAAGTATGGAGAGTAGAGAGGAAGGAAAATGATGACTAAGTAAGTAAAATGATTAAGTATGGAGAGTGAGAGTAAGTAACATGAGGGTATAGTAATGGGAATAACACTTACTAAAAATTCCAAAAATGGAGGGGGGGAATTGACATATCTTGGGCATATGTCCTTTGTTTTAGATTTCATAAGATGCTAAAAAAAACTGACACGCGTGGATATTTAGTGAGAATATGGACACAAGAAATTTCCTTCTTTTAGTATATGTTTCTTTTCTTCTCATTTTGTTCAAAAGAGAAACCATCCCCATCATCCTTTAATGATGAAGACCTGTAATACTAAAACTAGTTCTGAATTCTCAAAACTTGTTGGGTCTTTATAATCAATGGGTGGAGGTTATTTTTCACTTTCCAAAATTGAAAATTTGTGTCTCCATTTGAAAAAGTCATAAGTTCAAATATGCACCTCAATATCCTAGTTGATGGGTGTGAGGAAAAAAACTCATTACCTCATCAATCATCTTTGGTCTGAATAACATCATTTTTCTATGAATCTAAGGTAACAATGTCCCCAAATACTTGACTAACGTGTCTATACTTTTGAGAGAGACTCTCATATGAATTTCTCTTTTCTTGAACTCTATCATGAACTCCTCAATTGATTGTCCCTGTATCTACCTAAAGTAATTATGTACTAAGTTTTGGTGTTCCTCATATCCTATTGGATAAAACTAGGATTTGATAATGTCCTTGAACACCTCCCAATCAGTCTCTAGTGGTTCATTTCCTAGTGTGTTGCTTACTGCATCACTCTCGCACCATGCCAAAACATGGCCTTCAAGCTTCAACCAAGCAAAAACAATATTTTTTTTCTAGATACTTCATGCATGCTAAACTATACTTCCATTTTTTGTAGCCATTGGCTTATTATAATAGCATCTACTTCTCCAGCATATGACTTTATTTACACATTGGCCTCCACATGTAAATCTACTTGTGTCTTACAATAGCTACACTCTCCCATATTTGGGTCAGTGTTATGCTCTATTGTTGGCTTATTTTCTTCCCTCTTGGGGTATTCATGAAAAGCTTATGTTGATGATGTTTCCTTGCACTACACTACCATTAAATGTGACACCATCAATTTCAATGTTGCAAAACTATGCTCAAATCATTCCAACTTGACCTTTGAATCTTCTTCCTCATTTCCTCCATAATCTTCCTCTACCATCCTTGGTGCTCTACTTTGCGCTATCCTTGGACAAAACTCTTGTACACTTATTTTTTAGTCAATGCGGGTACTTACCATACAGGTCTCAATAAATGCATTCAAACTTCTTCTCTGATACCATGTGATCCATAAATGGAAGGATTATAGCCTATATATCTCACCAACATGGAAACCTCTGCAAATAACTATAATATTAACTCTCAATATCTTATGGAAACTTGACCAGCCGAGCCAAAGTCAAGTCAACCAGAAGACAAACCAGTCGACTAGGTGAAGGAAATTAAATTCAACCAATCGACAAGAAATTAAACTAGGTGAAGGTAAATCAATCCGACCAATCGATAGGCAAGTCAAATAGGAGAAGGAAAGTGACCATCCATAGGTCAAGTCAACCAAATGTATGGTCCACATCAAGTTGACCAAGGGTTATGAATCGACCACTAGAAAACCTAGTGAACTGAAGGTGGATCTAGTCAATTAGAAAACACTATCAATTGGATAAAGAAAAGGAACATGACTCGGGTGGAATGAGTCGACTGATGAGGAAACCAAACGCTCAAAAGATGAGTTTGGACAACCAACAATGGAGATGAATGCATAGAGGGAAAATTTTATTTCAATGATGAAAAAAATGTTTGAGGGGTTAATTGGGCAACCAACTATGAATAAAAAGTGTCTGAAAGGTGAATTTGATAATCAACAACAAAGAAAAATTTTCAGGGATGAATTGGGTAATTGGAAATGAAGAAACAAAATGTTGACTCTAGATCATGGGAAAATAAAAAAACCCAAGAAAAAATAGAATGTTGAGTATGGTTTGTTTATGGCCCGTGGGAAAGTGAAAATGTCCTATAAACATCAAGAAGATGATGTACGACCTATGAACACAGTGTAGACAACAACTAGTAGAAAAATCGACTCTAGGAGTGAGAGAAAATCCTCAATGACTCTTAAAATGAAATGATCAACCAAAACGTAAATAACAAATCTATAAGAAGATCCATTGATTTCCAATCTTCAAAGTGGATGTATGAGCATGGTTAAAGAGATGTTAGATTGACTAACTAACCCATGGGAATTGCATCTAAGGAAGAACAAATTCAATCCTGACTGGCATGGATTTATTTTTGTGAAACCAAAACACATAACACCATTAATTTTGAGTGCACATCATTTATCAATAAATTACAATGAAAAATTTTCCACCCATAGACAATGAAATCCAAATATAAAAAATGCACAAAAACTCATAATTTACCCTGGAAACCAAAATGGGAAAATCAACATTCTTTTGGCTTTAGACAAACTCTTCATTATTCAACAATGTGAAAGTTACAGGATCTCTAGGTCATCTCTATACTCTTGAGTGAATTTTGGGAAACCTCATACTTCATTCACAATCAAGGAACCCATATTTCATTAATGGGAAGCACAATATAGAATATTGGGTCGACTCAAAGGATATCTTAAAGGTTAGGTGTCCCCAATTCTTCAATATCTCTCAAGTCTATTTCTCCTTTTTTTCTTTGTTTGTTTTTATTTTCTCTTGGGTGGAAAATGTCTACATTACATACAAGGTAGACATCAATCGTGATGGAATGGGGCCCTTCATGCCAACAGGTTTATCTCCTTCACATTTGTAGCCTTAACGTTGCATTTGTTAATCATATTAGAGCCTGTGTTGATATCCAATTGTTATTGTCAAATTTGATTCAAATCATTTATGCATGTATAACAAGACTTGATTTATAATATGATATGGTCCTCATTAGTAAAATACTTATACTCAATATAATAAACTTCTAGTTTGAAATGTATGGTGACCCTGGAATGTTGACCTCACAATATTATTCCTAGGGTCCTATACTAAATTGAATGTGATGATTTTCTAAGAAACTAATGAATTTATTTATTTTATTAGGTGTTCATTTTCAAGTTTCATTCAACAACATAAGAGAACTATGTAGCTATTACGTGTGATTTGAGTGTATGTGTGGTATTTTGTTGTTGAACATGAAAATATTAAAAGGTAAAATGTCACAAATGTAAGTTGAAAGCAACAAGGAAAAAAGGCAACCTCAATCTTACCCTCTTTTGATTTTCCTAGATTGCAAAAAGAGAGCAGGGTGAAGAGCATACATGGAGTAGTGAGATGTTCTAGCCCCAAAATAGAATCCTTTATAAATAGAATAAATCATTACAATTAATCAAAAATAACAAATGTGCATGGAAAAAACTTGTCTAAATTCAATGAAATGTGAATTGATTAATTCAAACAAGTCAATATGCATTGTTAAAAACCTTAAAAAAGTGAAACTTTGATTAAATGTGGAAAGAAAAATTTATAAAGACAATTAGTTAGAGAATTATTTCTCAACTATGTGGGCATAAACTTGTAGACAAAGAGTAGGATACATAGGAGGTCAAAGTTTTAATTCATTTGAGTGGGGGATTACCACTATAATGAGAACACCTTCTTGCAGAGGCTTTTATGGAATCTCCCTGAACTATACCTTCTCTATTTATAAAAAATGTTTTTAGCAGATGCGGGAAACCAAAGGTTTTTGCGAAGTTTTTTTTTATTAGTGCACCTTTAAGGTAAATACACATTGGTGCATACACAGAAAATAAATTACCAGTGCATTAATGTTCAAAAGAACCACCATACTTTATAATAAAAATTACATGCACCAAATAAATTGCATCGGTGTCGTTGAACATTATGCACGGGTGTGCCTCACTATTGTCAGGCACATCGCGACAGGGTAAATAAAAACATTTCCAAACCAATTTTCATTTTTACAGTGCATCTCATGCTTCCAAAATCTTAAGAAAGAATTGTCTATCATCATCCTTCCTCAAATGCCCTATTTTCGGTGCTCTACATCGACTTGGAGAGATCCATTGGTAGATTCCACACATTTCCAAATTTTGGAAATTACCACAAATTTTTATTTTCTCTCAATGATGAAACCTTGTCTCCTTGGAACATAAGAGGCTTGGTAAATTGTTTATTACCTTTCTACTTTCATTTTAATCCAATCAAAATATGAATTTATCTTGAAATTTTCCATTTTTTCCAATCTTTTTTTCCAATTCCATGCAATGCACCTGAACTCTTCGTGTCACCCCGAAGCGATGAATACTATGTTAAATTCACAGTGAGCACTTCCATTGGTGCATCTCATATATATGTACTCATCAGTACCGTTCAATCAAGAACAGTTTCATAAATTATATAAAAAAAGTGGTTCATCCTTCAGAATGCTCAACAACCAACGAACAATTGGCCTTGACCCACACTCATACATTTTACTTAATTATCTGCACTGCTAACTTAAATATTTATAAAATTTAATGTAGTGGTGAAACCACTTTAACCAAACGCACTAGTATTGTATACAAAAACGCACTGGGACATATATTTCCTGAATCGACATAGGAGGGAATCTCATTGGACTCCTCGTTCCCAGTGCCCTATCCTTTACAATGAAATGTGGAAAAAAAAATTGTGCTCCACTACCACAATGGCACTAGAGCGTTAATAACAACACATTGCACTTCTTCAGCTGCCATAATGAAATTTAACTTAGTGGTTCCCATTAGTCCAACAAACGCATTGGTTTTGTAAACATAACGACACTGGGGTGAATTTTTAATAACCAATTAGAGCAGTGTGACATATTATATGTACCACTACAATTCATGGTGGTGCAAAAATAATTATGGAACACCAGATCACAAAGGTTAAGCGCATGAAATATGACATATCTTGAAAAATAAAAATTACGTTTCATCTTCTGTAAGGCCCTATTAGCAGTGCATTAGTAATATAACGCACCGCTATACATCATGTCATTGCTCTGGTAAAACCGATGCACCAGTGATTTTGGATTAGAAAAGGTAACATGGATTTATGTGACATAAATTTTAACATTGTGGTGTGTCTTTATTAAAGAAAAGAACCGATGCGGTTAAAATCATTGAACCAATTCGGTTAAAAGCACTGAGCCATTGTTGAGCATCCTATGGGATGAATTGCACAACTACTTAGTGGTGTAACGTAAAACATGTCGCCAGTGTGTATTAGTAATAGCACCACACAACAATTCTTTTTATTTGATAGAGCACACCATACTCTGTGCATATGTTCTATTTTCGACTCACTGTTTTCTTTGTAATATTATTTTGAAAAAAAAATACTTTTATATTTTTTTAAATACACTTCATTTATATATGTATTTGTTTTATAATTTCAATTTATTTTATCTATATATATGTTCCTAACATTATTTGTATGTAAATCAGATATGAGTATAACAAAAGGAGGATGAGCTTCAGTAGAAGCAATTCAAGACACACACATGTGTGTGTGTGTGGGAGGATAGGGAGAGGGAGAGGGAGTTGTTTCCTCACCCTATTTCACAACCCACACATAAAATTTTTATGGATGTACATAAGGATGGTACATCCATTAGGGGGGAATCTTCTTTGTTAGAGAATTTGATCCATCGTTGAGATCATGAGAGATAGGGGTTCAAGGTCACTCCTGATATATGGTATTATCCCTTAGAGGAGGATGTCTATTTCATCATTGGGTTGTTTAGGAGGGGGATAACATGCCCCATTTCCCTGCACTACTTCCCGGTGTTGCAAGAGAAACCCAGATGGCATATGTGTAGAGATATGTTGTTATGCATGTTCATTTGACTTCAGAGTTCTAGGTTCTCGATGGTTAGCTGTAGATAACTTCATTTGAGAGAGAGGATGTTAGGTTCCTATGTCTTATGCTCTTGACACTGTCACAATATAGATTTTATGGGGATCACATTATTTTCTCTATGTTGTATTATGTATATAGTTTATTGTATATGCCCCAATTGATTAGGTCAAAAGATGTATTTTTTGAGACAATTTTGTCATACATTAGATCATTGTCACATTGTTTTGTCTTAGATGTGATTCTTCCCATTCATGTCATAGTTATATACACTATTTTTTGAGAGGGTTAATGCCACATTTCTAGTAGTAACCCACTTTCCTCCTAGGCCTATGTTTGATGTGTGTATCTGCATGTGGGGGAAGTTGATTCCCAAGAGAGGCCACTATGATTTTCCCATTTCTCTGGTTGGTAGGGAGGTATGTGATTTATTGGCTACCAATTACAATCATGTCCTCAATATTGCAGATTACCCATAAGTGAGGATGGATTAGAGAGGATGTCCAAACATCTAATTTATAGAAGAGGAGCCACCAAATGAGAGCGGTGATATTATCATTATGTTTCGATCAATCTATTTGCATATTTTTATGTGTTATTTAATGCACATGTAATTCATTGTAACATTTTGTTTCAATTATCTTATTATTATTATCTATTTTTTTGCATATTTTGCAACATATGTTCGCGATGAGTCTCCCCAACATGAGGATGAAGTGATGGAGGAGGCAGAGAACTAGCCTCCAGTAGTATAGAGACCCAACATGCCACGCATGAAGGATATGAGAGTCTGAATAAAGGTGGAAAATCAGCTATGCCATGTCATGACTAGTCACGAAGTGGTACTCGCACTCATTAGAGACATATTAATGGTATAGGATATCTTTACTATAGGGAGGCATTTTCCTCGTGACATAACAATGTTCATGCATCATATTGTTTGTGTCATTAACCTCATCAAGATGTTGAGGGGTGTTTTGCATGATCTCACTACATCTAACCCATCAGCAGATCCATCCACATCTTCTACTCCACCACATTATCCTCCTCCTCCACATGAGTCAGTTGCACCATCTACTGATCCTCTTCCTTCACCTCCACATGTGTATGAACCTGCATCCATGTCCGATCTTCCTCCTCTTCCTATTTCCCCTTCACATCCACGTCTGATCCTCCTCCTCCTGCTTCTCCTCTACATGCTTCCCCTCCACATGTGTCTGAATCTGAATCCACGTCTGATCTTCCTTGTACTCCTCCTCCTGCTTCTCCTCCACATGCATCACCATATTCTACCGATCCTCCCCATCCTCCTCCACTTTTTTCACCATCCACTGATCATTGTCTTTTTCCTAGTCCACATGTGTCATCATCCATTGATCCCCCTCCTTCTTCTCTTCCTCCACATGTGTCACAATATTTTTATTCTTTGGACACAATTTTTAGATCGGGTATTGTTGCACATATTCATAATATTGATAGAGAGACATTTGATAGTCTACTTGTGTTGAAAATTATTTTTGAGATAGTTGTTCTTGATAGAGGCTCTTCCTCTGGTAGAAAAGACACTTATGCACCTGACTAGTAGTGGTACTGATGGACATTTATATTGATTGTTTTATGTTTGACTTGAGATCTATATATCACATGTTTATTGCATATTTTGTTGATATGTATGTTTGACATGTATATTCGTATGTATATCGCTCATGTATATTATGTTTTTCATATAATGTTTTGGTTGCTGTTGTTGTTGTTCGATTTATAAAATGTATTATGAGTATTATAATGATGAACATTGTTAATGATTTCTCTATTTTTAAGTGAAATTTGATATGTATCACTCATTTAAATTTACAGTTTCCAAATAATGTTTAACTTTGCTTAAATTATGAAAGCATTTAATTTGAATTGTGATTGCAAAAAGTTATAACCATGTATGCCATATAATGTCTAAATGTTCTTCAAGGTGAATTATTTGTTGTCTAACAAGATACAATATGTTGATTAAACATGTTTAAAAAGAAAAATACTTAAATACGACGAGTGAAATGATTGTGATTTGACTATTTATGTATTTTTCATATATTATAATAATAACATCATAACATAACTATTCACTAATAATAATGATGATGATGTAATAATAATGTTATTTTTTTAATTTTTATTATTCAAAGATTACAAGACAAAGTTCTAATATAATTGTTTACTAGAATCACAATTATTATATTTTATTAATATTTTTTTTTTCCAAAGATTTTATTAATTTATATTATCCAACTATTATAATACATGAAATTTATTTAATTAAATTTAAAATACTAAATATAGAGAATAATAGTACATTTTTTTATCTATACACTTTTGATGAAATGGTTTCACCATTTTTTACTCTAAAACAAATTTTATGAATCTTCTATTAAAAAATAATATCACCCAACATTTTAAAATTAATATTTTAAGAATTAGTAAAATTGACAAAGGGATCTATACTTTTAGATAAGTATAGAACATTAAAATTTTCCTTAATTCTCACAAGGCTCTAGAAAAAGACTCTTTTAGAATTTCCATGTCCTTCCTATATTGACACTTATTTGAAGGAGAATGTGAAAAGGATGATTATTATAATTTTATATGATTCTAAAACTAAAGGATGGAGTGGAATAGGTGAATGCCATGATATTTGCACTAGTTAAGGTTGGGAATGCCAACATCACAGGTGTAGATGTTGCATGAAGTTATTTTGTTGGAATTTTCCTTAGAAGTTCCATCAAAGTAAGTAAATATTTATTTGAATTTTTATTTTTTAAACAATTAAATTTTGATGGTTGAATATTTTTTAATATCTTCATTTTTTGTTAAATAAAATATAATTTAAAATAAATCTTTACTATTGTATGTCACCAACTTTTTGATATCTCAATTAATGCTTAGTGATTCAAAGGTTAACATTAATATGTTTTAATACAATACAACAAAAGTTTTCTATAATAAACAATAAATATGACAATAAAATTATATCAAAACCACATCTTATGCTTGTACTATTTAATGTGTTTTCAATATGGTGGTTGTAAATGGTTGTTAAATTTTCATATACAACATAATTATAAAATGAAGAAAAAATTATATAATTGTCCATTATAGATACCCATAATAAAATTAAACATCCACAATAGAAATTTCCAAACAAATAATTTACAAATTAGTCTTAGTTGCCATCACCCTCCCCATCCAATAGATCTGGGTAAAAAAACACTTGGTTGCGATGCTTTGGGAGAGCATAAGTCTCCTTACTTTCATTAACCTACATTTTTTTAGAGTTAACACATATTAGCCCACTATCACAATCTTCCTTTACATTTCTATGGTCGACGGTATCCCACCACTTGCAACAAAAAATAACACGTTGAAATTATGAGAAGTCCACTTGCATGATATCTTGTATCTTTCCAATGTGACCTAACTTCCCCTCTATTAGGTTTTCATCACGATGGAAAACATGAATATATTGGTATAAATCAACCTCCACTCCACAATATTGTGTAATGTGTCCATCATCATCATACTCAATGTGACAATTATGTCCATATGCCCACATAGATGGAAACAAATGCACCTGTAAAAATGAGAACAAAGGACAGTGTCATATGTCTAATAACCGAAGCATTAATAAAAAAATAATATATTTTACAATTCAAATGTGCAATATTATAAACAAAACATGGTACTCAAAGGGGTTATTATAGATTTTTTGCACCTGATCACTATGTTCAGTGCATCTAGATCTTCTCCATGTGGGTTATGACCGAACAACACATATTTCTCTTTATCTAGTCAACCACCAAACTGTTGGGACATAAGTTTTCACATTTTATTTTAAATGATCGGGATAAGGCATTCTTCTACCATTCAACCATCTGAATTCTTTCATGTCACTATCCCATTTCCTTCTTTTATCTTCATACAATGCAAAGCATCGTCACATTTCCTCTGCGTTGTAAAGAACATATTTATTGATGGAATCTATTTCTAAATTTGTTGGTGTATACAAAAATTTAAAACAAATAGTATGAGATAAAATATATATTATCAACTTAAAGAACACATTTATTGATGACATCAAAATTTCTAAATTTACTGATGTATAAAATAATTCAATACAAATAGCATGGAATGAAATATATATTATCAACTTTAATGTAAACAATTTCTCTATACTAAATTGACAAAATATAACTAATTGACTCTTTATCAAGAGATTTTTTCCATTAACTTGGAGTAACTCCCCTTCCATTTTGTCCTCATATTGATGATCGTCTCAAATGATTTCCCCAATTGTGTCATCAATTTTCTTGATGTACTCACTAGCATAATAGAACAACTCGTATACTATATGTACCCCTATGATTTTTCCCTTTATCGAACAAACCCTTTCAATTTTTTCATGTACCTCTCTAAGAATAACATCCAACAAGATGAGAGCACCCCAACTAATTCAACCTCATAAAGAAGGTGAAATGGAATATGGACTTGCAAGTCCATAATAATTGTGGGAATTTCCTTCTCAATCATACAAATAATCTTATCTATCTCTGGACACCACCGTGGAATGCTAGCCATCTGAATCTCCCTTGATGTGATCCAACTTACAAATGCAAATAATTTCGATATGGCATGTTGCATGTCTTAGGGGAATTCATGGTTCACACAACCACGCACGAGCAAAGTATAATGACACTAAAAAATGGACACACACATCATTAATTTCCATAAAACTATGAGTGCATAACATATTTTTACCGACATCTGTATAGAATAAGAATAAGGTGTTCAAAATACATACCCTTATAAGGTTCATATGGTCATGCAATTTCAACCATAAAAAATTCCCTTCTACAATGAATCAACATCATAGTGTCGAGCCATATAAAAGAGGTTCCTTCACACCCAATATAACATCATTTTCCATAGAAAGATCATCCTTCTTCAAAATCCATGGAACATCACGTTCTTTAAAAGACAAAGAGCGACCAACCTCTTCTCTAGTTTCATTTCTTGTCCAATGCCTCTTTTTAGTATTTGAGGAAATAACATATCTCCTCACAACTAATGTGTTTCTTATATTCCATGTGTTACACATCAAAATTGCTCACTTTGATAGTGTCGCAAGTGTCGTCATTACAAAGGTCACAAGTGTCGCATTTTTCTCACAAGGTCGCAAGTGTCGCATGTTGCTCACAAGTGTCGCAAGTGTCAAAGAAAGCATGCTGCCATGATGCCTATGTCGTGCCTATAATGACATGAGAAAGACACTTGAAACACCTCAAACATTTGATTTGGAAGAGGAAAAATGAGTCAGCAGGCTTGCAGACCTTTCGACATCTTAAATCACCTCAAAAACTGAGTTTTTGGAGGGGAGTGCTCCCCCTTACACTATCTCGGAGCGTTGACGCTCCCCCTTACACTGTCAGGGAGCGTTATAAAGCTCCCCTGGCCCTTTTGAGGGAGGACTATAGATTTTGAGAGCGTTGGCGCCCCCCTAAATCCTACTAGGGAATGCTACAATGCTCTAATGGCCCTTTTGAGGGAGCACTACCTATTCTGGGTAGTTGTTAAGTTGTTGAGATGAATGGGGGAAGAATCCTTTCATTCTTGGAAGGCAGTTGGATTCAAATCCCTAGTCCAGCCATGATCTTAGGGAAGATCCTCAACTGAAGGAGGAAAATCCTCACCTTTCCCAAGGATATCTCAATATTGTTGAGCCTCTCCAAGGCTATATAAGCAAGCTTTCTAATGGTGAAAAAGGACTGGAAATGGAGAATTACACCAAACTTATGATCTCATAAGTGGTGCTGGAGCTGATTGGAAAAGGAGGAAGAACTGCTAGCATGAAACCTATGATCTCATAGGAAACAAACAGTCAGCCAAAGGAGAGTGATCAGTGAAGTTGTTGTTACCCAGGTTGTGGATCTTTCAGGCAAGGGTTAGACGAAGGGGACTTGACAAAGCTGTCGCATTCACATCTACGATTGTAAATATTGTTGTCGTTATTCTCATTAATATGACATGCTTGGCCTGTTTCTTTCTAGTTTGTGTTCAATGTTACATGAACTTATCATTGATATATAGATCTATTTTCAAGCTAACATCGATAGAGTAGGAAGTGGTCGTATCTTGTTTGTCTACATGACTCAACAAGGAGCAAAGGGTTAAATCTCAACTCGGAGCGTGCAGAGACAAACGTCGATAAAGAGGTACTTATGTTCTCCTTCCTTCTCATGTGTTAGTTTGGATAGATTTGAAAGGAAGTCAGTGTCCACGTTAAGCATTTTCTGTCTTAGATTTAGGGTCAAGCTCTTTGAGGCAATCTACCTATTCGTAGGGAGATTTTCCTACAACAGAAACTGGCGACTCCACTGGGGAGATAGCCTCAAATCGAAACTTCTTGTTTTGATTTTCTCCTCATTGACCTTGTTCTATCCCTTGATTGTTTCAAACTTGGTTCAATTCTCTTTTTATTGGTTTCATGACCTGATTGTCTCCTTATCCCATCATACTCAGCATAGTTGTCAAGTGTGAATTGCAATTTTTTGAATTTTTCAACATTTTTGGGAGTTTTTGAGCCTGGCGCCCCTGTCCTTGTGCTAACAGAGCGCCAGTGCTCCACCATAGCCTTACATAGAGTGCTATAATGCTCCTTTCCTTTGGAAAAAGAGCGCCAACCCTCCTTTGGACAATAAACCTTCCAGAATTGCTTTTTCTGGGTTTTGCCTCTGTGTCTCTCCTGCTGGGTAACCTTGTGAGTCAATGCTTCTTCTCTCTCCGCCTTGACATCTGTCTTTTTGAAGAATGAACATCTTACTATTTGGATCTTGTAGCCTTCTTCACTATTGTTATTGAGTTTTTCTGTTGTTTGGAGTCCAAGACCCATGCATCGTCTTTCTCTCTATTTAACTGAGTAAAGACCCCGGTGAAGGTCATCAAAGGCCTAAATATCTCTTTATCTTGATTTTAGTCAAGGTCATTGTTCTTCAACTTTTCTTTTTGGTTTTGAAGTTTATTTTTTCTTTGATTGATTCTTTTCTTTTGCTTTTCGTTTTGATTGCAACGAAAGGGTGTATTGTTTGTATGAATTTTTCTTGTGCTAGTTTGATTTTTCATTCATACAAGACGATAATTAGAAAGATGAGAATTGTGTTGAATTGATCATTATCCATGTGAAAACAATAAAAAAAATCTTCATGGTTGATTGTGCATGTTAGAAGGCATCTCAAAAGTTGTAGCATCACATCAGGATTTGATTGAAGAAAACTTGTTTGAGGACACTCCTTATTAATGCTTGTTAGTGAAAATGATTCTCTCTCTCTCCCTTAGATAGATGTTCATCGAAAAGAAATGAATGCTTATAATTTTTGATGCATTTTTGGTACTGAGTCATAATTCCATTCATTTCACTTCCATGCACCCCTTTTTGAGTAAAGAATAGCCATAAAATCAATGCTAATTAAAAATTATTTAGAACTTTTTCTTTTCTAGGATCCTCCACCAACAGTAGACTAGGATTAGTACTTTGGATTAGGCTGTGAGAACAACTCTCCGAAGTTTCCAAAACAAACAGTAGCATCCTGAGTTAGGGAGAGTCAAATCCAATCATCGTATAAGTCTGCTTGGGATCCCCCTCTCACACAGGGGTTATGCACGAGGTCGCATTCTAATGAGCTACGGGGACTAACCCTTCGTGGTTTAACTGATTGTGGTGGTCAGATCGTATTATGGGGATCACTTCAAAGTAAATCCACAATTACTGCGTGGAAGTCTTTTAGTTGATTTCAGGCTCGATACCCTACCCATATGTTCTGATCGGACTGTCGACTGTTCCCGCCCAGGGGCTGACTGCGAATTGGTAACCTTAGTGGCCATAATATTTAGGGTCTTACACGAGGTGACGGTAACGGGAAGTCTCACTGTACTTGGAGCAGACATTCGTCAAACTCACTCGGGCTCCTTGGAGGGTAAATCCAAAATTACTGCGTGGAAGCTTGCACCAAGGTGTAAGTCCGTTAAGGAGGTCGCCATTGTAACTATTCCACCCTATCCCCGCCCCTTCTGGACTTGATCACGTGACATTGGATTTCATCACCAACTAGTACGGTCATCGAGAGAAGGTCCTATTTGCTTAGTTGTGATTCTTAGATCCTATTAGCATATGTTGTTTCTTTTACTTAGTGGACCTTAGTTTGAGTCAGTGTTAATGGCATCGAATCCTAGGAGTACCAATGGAGGAACCCCTTCTTCTGGGGAACCTTACACCTTTCCTTCATTTGGAAACTTTGGTCCTCCATATGTTGCCACAC
>JZKD02S2111116.1:273635-287065 GCA_000966675.3 Picea glauca
CATTTTTCTCACAAGGTCGCAAGTGTCGCATGTTGCTCACAAGTGTCATAGGTGTCAAAGAAATCATGCTGCCATGATGCCTATGCTGTGCTTATAACGACATGAGAAAGACACTTGAAACACCTCAAACATTTGATTTGGAAGAGGAAAAATGAGTCAGCAAGCTTGCAGACCTTTTTCCATCTGAAAGCACCTCAAAAAATGAGTTTTTGGAGGGGAGCGCTCCCCCTTAAACTATATTGGAGCATAGGCACTCCCCCTTACACTGTCAGGGAACGTTATAAAGCTCCCCTAGCCCTTTTGAGGGAGAGCTATAGATTTTGAGAGCACTGGCACCCCCCTAAAGCCTACTAGGGAGCACTACAGCGCTCTGATGGCCCTTTTGAGGGAGCKCTACCTATTCTGGGCAGTTGTTAAGCTGTTGAGATGAATGGGGGAAGAATCCTTTCATTCTTGGAAGGCAGTTGGATTCGAATCCCTAGTCCAGCCATGATCTTAGGGAAGATCCTCAACTAAAGGAGGAAAATCCTCACCTTCCCCAAGGATATATCAATATTTTTGAGCCTCTCCAAGGATATATAAGCAAGCTTTATAATGGTGAAAAGGGACTGGAAATGGAGAATTACACCAAACTTATGATCTCATAAGTGGTGCTGGAGCTTATTGGAAAAGGAGGAAGAACTGCTAGCATGAAACCTATGATCTCATAGGAAACACACAGTCAGCCAAAGGAGAGTGATCAGTGAATCTTTTGTTACCCAGGTTTTGGATCTTTCAGGCAAGGGTTAGACGAAGGGGACTTGACGAAGTTGTCGCATTCGCATCTACGATTGTAAGTACTGCTGCCGTTATTCTCATTAATATGACACGCTTGGCATGTTTCTTTCTACTTTGTGTCTAATGTTACATGAACTTATCATTGATAGATATATCTGTTTTCAAGCTAACATCGATAGAGTAGGAAGTGGTCGTATCTTGTTTGTCTACAGGACTCAACAAGAAGAAAAGGGTTAAAGCTCAACTCGGAGCGTGCAGGGACAAACGTCGATAAAGAGGTACTTATGTTCTCCTTCCTTTTCATGTGTTAGTTTGGATAGATTTGAAAGGAAGTTAGTGTCCACGTTAAGCATTTTCTGTCTTAGAGTTAGGGTCAAGCTCTTTGAGGAAATATACCTATCCGCAGGGAGATTTTCCTAAAACACCATGATATGTTCCTCCATAAATAAGATGAATCATTTTTTAATATATGCATGAGAGCTAGTAAGTGGCCAATTTTAAGATGTTCCCAATATGGAATCTCATAAAATATAAATTTCTTTTTCATCCCAATGGTAATTTTCTCAACATAGGTGTCATAAAATTAAGGATCATACAACATAGGTTACCCATTTGAATCAAACAATTCTTCCTCGGTCTTGTGTAACTTCAGATGTATCAATTAGTACCTACAATAAAATTTTCACAAATAATAGATATTCAATGTGCTCTTTAGGTGCAAATAGGAGACACTTGCTATCTTATTTATATTCTCTAAGTGGCTTCCTCAAAGGGTTACCTTATAACTAAATTTACCCAACTTCGTTCTTTTAGGGATAACCCAGTTCTAACCACTTGCCCACTTACAACCACTTTATCAACAAATAATAAACTCTCCGCTTCTATTTGCAACTAAATTATTTTTAATTATTTTCTTATTGCAACAAATTAACCCATGATTAACTCCTAGTTTCACCCACTTTGAGTAGTCAACTAATTCTAGGATTTTCTAGACTAATTTGACTTATTTGACATTCTAGGGGCTTCTAGATATCTCATGAGGCTTATCCAACTTCACAAGGCCACAACTCTCTAACCGTCCGGAGTTATGTGACGTTCCACATATCACCGAAAATGGCATGCCATGTACTATCCATATAGAATAGTGTTGCCTACAAATATATTGATCTTCATACCATTATAAATAAAAAAAGCTTCAGTCCCTTAACCATATTGTTGGGGCTACTGGAATTTTCTACCGAACTTGCTTCAAGGGTTGACATCAATGAAAACAAACCCAATTAATCAACAATATCCCCCTTTGGAATTAACACTCTAATGAAACATTGAATTCATATCACTCATGCTCCCCCTGTGATCATTGCTCCCCTTGGAATGATCCTGGTGGATATTGGTGACCACCCACCTATTCCAACTGACTCCTCTTGATATTTTTTAGTTTAACACATTCTTTTGTACTTATTTGTAATTGTGGGTTCTACATTTCCATGGATGTATGAATCCCTACACATATTCCAGGAGGATACTAGTGGCCTCCCAGCTAATCCAACTAGCTTATTTAGGATGTTTTCATGTCAACCCATCTTTCTATACTTCCAAGGCCATTTTGGGGCCCTAAACAATGTTTTTATGTCTTTCCATGGTCAAAATATATATCATGTTAGAGTTTTATGGTGTAATGTGTGGTTCTCGAAAATACCTTTCCGACGGGTTATCATGTTCCTAAAACGAAGGTCGTATGCAAAAGTTACAACCCCGAGAATTTGAGGTACCAACTTACCCATAGGGGCCCACATGACTTTTGGTGTCTCACCTCCTAGGGTTAGGTTTTTGGATGTATACTATTTTGGAATTCATGAGTAATATTAAAATGACCTCTATATCCTCATTGTAATCATTTTGATTAGACGGGTACAGGTAGCAGCCACATATCTTCTCAGAGATAACTACCACTATTCGAGTAGGTAGTTTTAGTTCTGCAGTTTTATAGTTTCAGGAAATTTCATTTATTCAATAGAAGGTATTGTTCATTGGATATCTGTGTTGTTCTCCATATCTCTTTGTTTATTGTATTCAACTTGTTAATCATTTTGTTCCACTCCTAAATATGGATCAGTGGTATTCGAGTGGTCTTATCTTCATTTATTTTTCTTTGTGCATGTCCCCGAAAAGATCTGGGTACAAGAAGTCGAGACTCAAACCAATCGATCCTTTATAATATCATTCATGTCAAGCTCGAAAAAAACCTATGGGGGACAAAAATAAAGATGATGGAGCAGGAGATCCATTTAAAATGTTGCTTGAGGAATCCCTTGTGTGATAAAGGAACAAAATGATGGAAAACTTTTCACAGATCCTTTAGTGGCCACCCATAGGAGAAGCATCTTCATCAAATGACCATACAACCCCCTTCAAGGTATAGGTAAATTTTGATATTCCATTATTTGAAGGATGGATATATGCAGATGCTGTAGATAAATGGTTGAATCTTCTCAAAGGGTATTTTTCGTTCCACAATTTTTTCGATAGGGAAAGGATTACTTTTTCACTCCTCAAGTCTGTCCACCATGTTAAGTATTGGTGGGATACTTACATTGAGAAAAGGGCCATAGAGGAATATGAAATATTTTAGGTTTCCCCTACATGGGATTACTTCCAGGATGCCATTAAATAACATTAATATCATGTTGGAAGCTACGAGGACCAATACACGAGATGGACAACCCTGCGTTAGGAAAGGGACCAGACAGTACCATATTTCACCAATATTTTCCATACCCTGTGCATTGGGTATCAAAGACTCTAAGAAAAAACTCCTGCTCAAATACCATGACTGTTTGCATAGATACATTCAAACAAAAAATGAGTTTTTGTACATCGCTTCATTGGGTACGACTTATAGATATGTTGTCAAGATCAAGCAAAAATTTAAGTAGAAGAGGAGAGAGTTTGGATCTGAAAACGCATCATAGATGAAGCATGGAAAAGGTAACCTCGACCCATAAAACAAGGAACAGAGAAAAGATGGCCACTCTCAGGAAAACCATTCCAAGATGCAACACAAGAAGGATAATGAGAAGACGAAGAAGGATATGGGAAAATGGTGTGAATACCATAAAATCCCTTGGCACAACACCAAGGAATGTCACTCCAAGCAGTCATTTGTTTCCAAGTTGAAGGCTTCCGAGTCAGAGGCCAATTCTAACTCTGAATAAAATCCATAAGGAGGGAAGCATATTATCGATGTTTAACCCAGTGCCACTGTCACTACCATCAAATTCAATCCAAGTGAACCAGAATAAACAAAGGAAGGGGGATGCCTCTTTCACTCACAGATGTGGGTAAAGGGGGTTCCGCTTCATTTCATTGTCGATAGAGTGAGTCAGAAGAACCTGATATTAGAATAGGTCATCAAGTGGCTGGACCTGTCGACGACACCGCACCCGCAACCCTACACCATCAAATATATTCTCCAAGGAAGAGATCTCTGTGTCATCCAACAATGTCGTCTACCCTACAGAATCAATCCTTTCAAAGATGAGGTATTGCATGATATTTCTCCCCTTGAATTTTGTGATGTTGCTTTAGTACAACCATATTTGTGGAAGCATCATGTTGTGTATGAGTATATACCTCGTACTCTTATTATTACTTTTAGAAATTTGTTTTGTTTGTGATTTGTGCTCACATTAATAATAAGGTCACCGCCACATCCATGGCTTCTACACAAAGCCTCTCTTTGCAGCAGAATCAAGTGGATGGGATTGTGGAAGAGTACATAGACATCTTCTCCTCACCCACTGGGGTACAAACACACTTCCAATTCAAGCATCCAATTTATCTAACCCTCAGTGCACCTCTTCCTAATGGACCAATATATCATTGCTCGCTAATGGAAAATGATGAAATCAAGCATAAGATCCAAGAGATTCTTCAAAAGGGGCACATCAAACCCACATCCTCTCCTTGTGAAATCTGGATTACACAGGTGCAGAAGAAGGATGAGACCTCGTGACTCTTCATTGATTACAAAAAATTAAAAAAAAATCACAGTCAAGAACCAGTACCCAATTCCTAGAATTGATGACCTTATTGACCAATTCAAGGGGGAAAATTTGTTTAGCAAGATTGACCTAAAGTCTGGCTACCACCAGGTTCCCATTGAACCAATTGATGTATGGAAGACAACTTTCAAATCTAAATAAGGTCTCTTCGAATGGATGGTCATGCCCTTTGTCTTAACAAATGAACCAACCACTTTCATGAGGTTGATGGATGATGTATTGAGACCCTTCACCAACTCTTTTGTGGTGGTATATTTGGATTACATCCTCATCTTCAACAAAACTTAAGAGGAGCACATGTGACATATTCAACACGTTTTGAGAACTCTATGGCAGCACAAGCTATATCCCAACTTGGGAAAATGATCTTTTGGCATGAAAAAGGTCCAATACTTGGGATACATTGTTGATGAGCATGGGGTAAATTTTGATCCAAATAAGATCTAATTCATCCATGACTGGCCAACCCCGACCACACTAACCAAGCTTTGGATCTTCTTGGGACTAGCCAACTTCTACCGATGGTTTATGTTGGAATTCTCCCATATTGCATGGGACCTCAACCAAGTGACCAAGGGAAGTGGCAGGGAAACATTCACATGGGGGAAGGAACAACAACAAGAATTTGTTGATATGAAGCATCGCTTGTGCTCAACTCCAATACTGTCCTTTCCTGATATGCAATAACCATTTGAGATTGAGACTGATTCATCTAACTATGTTGTAGGCACAATTATCACTCAACATAGTCATCTGTTGGAATACCATAGTGAGACACTCTCAGATACTATCTAGAAATACCCCACCTATGACAAGTAAATGTATTCCATTGTACAAGATTTCCGTCAATGGAAACATTAAATTTTGGGAAAGGAGACGATAATCCACATTGATCAAAAGCCTCTGTAGTTCATAAAGACATGGTGGAAGCTGCATAACGAATGCCATCAGAAGTGGGCCACCTACATGTAGCAGTTCCATCTCAACATCAATTATAAGACAGGGATCACAAGACATGTCACAGATTGTCTCAGTCAAATTCTCATGGATACCCTCACCACTATGCTCCATTCCTGTGGACATGAGACATATGAGTGGCCCCAATTTTATTAGAAAGATCCAGACTTTGCCACCACCTATCAACTCTTGGGTACAAGCACAAATGTCAACAATTTTCACATTCAGGACAGACTGTTATGCCATCCAGGCCATCTTTTTGTTCCCGCAAGAGAGCATGAAAAGATGATTTGGGAAGCCCACTACAGCTGGATGGAATGACATTTTGGTGTGGAGAAAATTGTGGTTGTTCTACATAAATGTTTTTATTGGCCAAAACTTCGACATGACATTAGCAAGTATATCATATCTTGCACTTCCTATGCCATTTCCAAGCCATCTATCAAGAATCAAGGCTTATACACCCCTCTTCCTACTCCCAAGAAGCCTTGGGAATCCATCTCAATGGATTACATGTATAGCCTTCTTATCATGAAGAAAGGGAATGATTGTGTATTTGTGTTCATTGATCAGTTTTCAAGGATGGCCATCGTCACAACCTGTAAGAAGAACATCACATCAGTAGATACTGCCAAGATATTATTCGAATGAGTGTGGGTCCATTTTGGGATACCATAGACCATCATCTTTGACTAGAACAACAGGCTCCTTAGCACATTTTGATTGAGTCTATAGTCACTATTGGACACCAAGCTCACTAAATCCATTACTTTCCACCCGCAAACAAATGAACAAACAAAGGTCACAATCAGATGATTTTTCACATCTTGCACATGTACAACTCTAAGCATCCATGTACATGGGATGAGAGTGTCCCCTATGTTCATCACAGTTACAACATGGCTCTTCATATCTACATCGACCATAGCCCATTTCAGGTGGGGCTGGGATGCCAACCCCTAGGTCCCATTGATGTTGCACTACCTCTTGCAACCACACAGAAATACTCTTACCATGTTCATTTTGAGACCGAAAAATCCACCAGATTCATTGAGAAGATTCAACACATCCTCCAATAGGTTCATGATATTTTTCATAAAGGCAATGCTAAGTACAAGCAACACCATGGTCAACAAAGGGTACTACACCAGTTTCAGGTTGGAGATAGGGTCTTGTTACATTTTCAGAAAGAGCATCTTATAGGGCCCCATCAGAACCTTTGCCCAATCCGCTATGGGCCTTACACTATCACCAAGGATTTGAGTAGAAATTATTTTTAGCTCAACACTCCACCCTTCTTTATCTTGCGCCTAACGTTCAATGTGGACCTCCTTTGGCCATATTTTCCACCATTATTGGACACCTCAAAGATCATAGAACAAATGACACCAAAAGAGCTCAACCTTGACTGCATGGAAGATGCCTCCAGTACTCAAATAGTGGACACAGAGATCAATGGTACTCACCAATAGAGGATCCAAATTTATCAGGATGTCAAGGTAGGGAAGCTCCTACACCAAGCCAAGTGTTTTACCTAGGGAAAAATTCAATAGAATTTTCCTCACCTGATGGGGGAACTCAATGAAATGGAGACCATTTCTTCCTAATGGGGAAGGATTGATCCAGGTGGATATTGGTGGCCATCCACCTATTCCAACTGACTCCTATTGATAGTTTTTAGTTCAACACATTCTTCTGTACTTCTTTATAATTGTGGTTTCTACACTTTTGGGGTTGTTTGAATCCCTACACATCTTCCAGTAGGATACTAGTGGCCTCCCACCTAATCCAACTGGCTTATTTTGGATGGTTTCATGTCAACACATCTTTATGTACTTCCAGGGCCATTTTGGGGCCCTAAACAATGTTTTTTTAGCTTGCCACAATCAAACTATAGATGGAGTTATAATTTAACAACATAATGTGTATTTCTCAAAAATACCTTTCCAATGAGCTATGACTCACCTAAAATGGAGGTCATATGCAAAGGTTACGACCCCAGGAAGTTGAGGTACCAACTTACCCATAGGGGCCCACATGAATTTTGGTGTTTCACCTCCTAGGGTTAGGTTTTTGGATGTCTAAGGTTTTGGCATTCATGAGTAATATTAAAAAGGCCTATGGAGCCTCTTTGTAGTCATTCTCCTCAAATAGATGTGTGTAGTAGTCACATATCTTCTCAAAGATAGCTACCACCATTCGAGCAAGTTGTTTCAGTTCTGTAGTTTTACAGTTTCAGCCTATTTCATTTATTTAATAGAAAATATTTTTCATTGGATATCTATGTTGTTCTCCATATCTCTTTGTTTATTGTATTCGGTCTATTAATCAGTTCGTTTGTATCCTAAATCTGGATCATGGAGTCATGCCTCTATTCTCACTCTCCAAGCATCTAACTCTCTATCCATGCATCTCTCCCCCTTTGACATCAATGGAAAAGGTAACTTCCTATCGGGGTTTCTCCCCCATACTTAACTATCTCTAGGGATGCTCCCCCTGACTGAAATCTCCCCAAACTAAAATTTCCTCTTTATGGTTCTTCCTCGTGTAAATATAAGACATATAATAATAACATTCAAAATTCGTTGTGGGTCAGAAAATATGCCAAGTTTCTGACAAATATACTCAAAGGATTCCCTTGGAAGTGGTTTTGTAAAGATGTTTGCAATCTATTCTTTAGTCCCAACATACTCAACTCGAATGTTTTTTTCTGCAACCTGTTCCCATAGAAAATGATACTTGATTGGAATGTGCATCACTGGATTCTTTGAGATACTTATGGCACTTGTATTATCACAATATATCAAAATGGGATCATCATACTCAACCTATATATCTGTCAAAGTTTGTTTCATCCATAAAACCTATGTACAACATGCTTCTATTGCAATATACCATGTTTTGGTTGTAGACAATGATATTGATGATTGCTTCTTTCTTATCCAAGATACCAAACACTCACCCAAGTAGAACGCTGCACCACTTTTACTTCTTCGATCATCAATTAAACCTGACTGTTCTGCATCAGTGTGGTAAATACGTGATATATCCTTTCCTTTTGGATACCATAATCCAAACTCTTTTGTACCCGATATTTGAATATCATATTTACTGTTAGAACATGTGATTTGTTTGGTTCTGCTTGAAATCATGCCACTTATCCAAATTATTGCATTACATCTGGTCTTGATGTTGTCACATAAAGTAAGCTTCCAATCATTGACATGTACTTCCTCTAATCTATATCCTTTGAATCATCATCTTTACTTAACTTGCAACTGGTTTTGATAGGAGTATTGACTGGTTTGCAATATTATATTCTGAACCTCTTTAGCATTTCTCTAATATACTTGGTCTGAGAAATGAAAATTCCTTGGTTTCTTTGACAAATATGAAAACCCAAAAAAGAGGATAATTATCCAAGTAATGACATTTCAAATTAATTCTACATATCCTTGGAAAATTTTTGGCTCAGCTTGTCATCATCACTTCCAAAAATAATATCATCAACATAAACTTCAATTAATAAAATACTATCTTGAGTTACCTTGATGTAGAGGGTGTTGTATGCATTTCATTTCCTAGACCCTTGCTGCTATAAATATCTGTCTAGTATAGAATACCATGCTCTAGGGGTCTGTTTGAGACCATGCAAGGCCTTCTTCAACCTACAAACATAATTTGCATTCTCTAACAATTGAAATGCTTCTGGTTGCTCAATGTATACTTCTTCTTCTAGTTCTCCATTTAGAAAGGCGGATTTCACGTCCATATGATACACTTTAATATTCTTGGAGCATGCATCAGCTAGGATCAATCTGATTTCTTGCATTCTGGAAACTCGAGAAAATGTCTCTTCAAATTCAATACCTTCAACTTGTGAGTATCCTTTACATACCAATCTAGGTTTGTTCCTAGTAACTTGTCCATCCTCATTCAATTTATTTTTTAAGACCCACTTTGTACTAATCACATTCTTTTACATTAGCATTGGAACCAATTCTCAAGTGTCATTCTTCTCTATCTAATATAACTCTTCGTCCATGGCTTTTATCCATAATTCATCCTTGCTAAATTCTTCAAAGATTCATGGCTCAATTGAATATAAGAGTGTTAGGTGCAATTGTTCTGGTGAACAAATTCTTCTTCTAGTATCAACTCCTGCATCTTTGTTATTGATAATATGATCTAATGGATGATTATTCTATATTTTTTTGATAGATGTCTTTGGAGGTACTTGTTTTTATTTCTCTTCTACTTCTAACTGATCTTCTTCATCTTCCCCTTTTGCTACTTATTCTTCCTTTGCTTCTTCTTTGTGAACCTATTCCATTGACTCCTTTTCTTATTCCTTTATTTTTCGTCCACTTGTCTCATTAATCGTCACATTGATTCTTTCCATAACTTTGTACCCAACAAAGTACGCCTTTGATGCTTGAGTACCCAACAACTACGCCTTTGTCCACCTGAGAATTGAACTTTCCAATACTCCCATCTTCTCTCTCGATCTAGCATTCTCTTCCAAAAACTCTGAAGTGCTTCACATTCGTTGGTATTACTTCCCATAGATCGTAGGTATTTTTATTACTATTTTTTCTTAGCATTACTATGTTTTGAATATGAACTAATGTATGCACTGCATGTGACCAAAATACATCTGTCAACTTGGAATCCATAAACATACTTTGATCCATTTCCTATACTGTTCTATTCTTCCTTTCAACAACTCCATTTTGTTGTGGTGTCACAACAACAAATAATTGTCTCTTTATCCCATGTTTACTATAGATGTTCATAAACTCCTTTGAATTAAACTGTCCTCCTTTGTTTGATGTCAAACATTTGATTTTCAAATTTTTTTCATTTTCAACCATCTCCTTGTATATTTTGAAGTTCTCAAATGCCTCTAACTTCTTCCTGAGAAAATAAACTGCAATCATTCTTGTATAATCATTAACTAATAGCATAAAATACTTCTCACCTTTTAAACCCTTTGTTCTAGTTGTTCCAACTAGATCAATATGCACAATTTCCAGTGGTCTTGTTGTGGATTATTCCTTTGATTTGAAATTGGTCTTTGTTTCCTTGTTGACAATTTTTGCATAATCTGTTGGTTGGCTTCGTGATCTCGGGCATTTCTATGAATTCTTCCTTTTTTACTAACTTTGACAAGGTTATCAAATTTTATGTGACCCATTCTTATTTTTCATATGCAAACTTAATCTTGTTTTCCTAGACAACACTTTTCATTTCCAATATCACTTAATACATATATGTTGCTTGAAGTTCTTACAGTTGTTGCAACCACTTTTCCTGAACCTGTTTTTCTTATCTCGCACTTTTGTGAATCAAACACAAGTTTGTGACCTTGGTCACACATTTGAATTACACTCAAAAGATCATGTTTCATATATTCCACTAGTAGAACATTCTCTGCCTTGGTATCCTTATTTCCAATTCTGATTGTGCCTCTTCCAATAATTCTAGCTGAGTTGTTGTTTCCAAAGGATATTGATCCATATCTTTCCTTTCTCAAGGTTAGAAACATGTCTGCATCACCTGTCATGTGCTTTGAGAAGCCACTGTAAACATACCAACCATGTTTCTTGTGTTTATCTTGTAGAGAGAGTGTGCATTATTCATTGTTATACTGATTCAACTTTCTTATCCATATTTTATGTTGAGGTTCCTATCTATGACTGTTTTTATCCTATTGTGATTCTCTTGAAGGAACTATCATTCTACAATCTTTGGCCATGTGTCCAAAGTTGTTGCACTTGTATCATTCCACTTCAGTGCTCAAGGATTAAAACTTATTGTAGATTCTTCTCTATGTTTCACTAGGACTTCTTGGATAAACATTTTGTGCATGACTTTCATAGTTGTTTCTATTTTTTCTATTTTCTCTACAATTTACATCCTTATGTCCAAAATTGTTTCATGAATAACATAAACCAAAGAATATAGTTTGATACCTGGGACTTGAATATATTCTTAAAGGATTTACTCTTTTGAATCCTTATTCTTCTTTAGGCATTCTTGTTTTTTACTGTCATCAATTTTGAAATTTGAATCTTCTAGGTGGAGGAGTGTCTATGTGATCTTCCTTGTAAAACTTATTATCGTCTTTGATTGTTTCTGCATAGATTCTTGGTTGGGTTTATTGATCTTAATTTTTGTAACTTGAACCCTATTTTGTTTGGTTGTATCCAAGTCAGGACTTGTCATGATGTGGCCTTTGACTGTTACTAATGTTATCCAAAACTTCAAAGCTATTCTTCATGTTTTTATTTTGAATATAATTTCTCAAAGTCGCAATCTCTACTTCCAAATTTCCAATAATCTTGTCTCTTTCTTCTAACTGTTATTTGATTTCTTCTTCAATTATGTTTTCTTCTTCAACTTGAATTTTTAATTTAGCGATTATCTACTATAGTTCTTTAGAGTTGGAATTTTGAGTTTCCTATTTTCTTTTTAGTTCTCCATGTAGTGACTTGTTTTTCTTCTTTTCCCTTTTTATAACTTCTATAGATCTTAACAGTTATTCTCTGTGTCAACTTCTTCCTCTTCATATTCTTCTTCAGTGCCTTCTTCATCATAATTTTCTACTACCATGAATATAACCCTTTCTGTATCACGTTCACTTCCTTCATTTTCATCTCATGAGGTGTTGTCTTCTTCAATGCAAAAGATTTCCTTGAAAATTTTATTTTTGGTTCTTTTTCCTTTGTATACTTGTTTTCTATTTGAGTAATCTTCTTCATTTCTTTTATTTTTATTATGGGGACATTTGTTAGAGAAATTACCAATACCATCACAATTGAAACAAATCAATGGAATCTCACCTATGTATTTTCCACCAGTTCCCATTTTCATTCTTCTGACGAAGTTGGATACTTCTTCATCGTCTTATGAGATGTCACTGTTGTTGCTATCTGAATTTTCCTTTTTCTTTCCCTTTTTCTTTGAATTATTGGATGATTTGAACTTTTCTTATTTTTTGAATGGATTCTCTTATTCGTTTCTCATTTCATAGGCTATGAATATTCCATGTAGCTCATCCATGCTTATCGAATCCATATTTTTTCTTTCTTCTAGTGTTGAGATCTTAGGATAAAATCTAATTGGAAGATATATTAGCACTTTTTGAACAATTATAGATTCATTAACTTCTTCTCCCAATCCTCTAATTTCATTCACTATTTCATCAACTTGTGAAAATTAGAGTGCAATATTTCCATCTTCCTTCATCTACAACTGTTCAAATTGACCTTTGTAAGTTTGAAGATTTTTTGACTCAACTTTTTTGTCTCCTTCATAAACATTATGAAGTTTTTCCAAAATATCCTTTGTTGAGCTGCAATGCATAAATTTGACATATTTCGAATCAACCAGACCATTCAGGATAGAATTTTTGGCTTTCGAATTATTTAAACTGATCTTCCTTCCATTTTCACTTGTTGGAGGAATGATAGGTTCTTTTTATCCATATACTACTTATTTCCAAACCTCAAATCCATGTTCTTGTACATATGTTTTCATCCTTCTACTCCATAATGCATATTTCTATCCATCAAACTGTGGTATTTCATTTTTATAGATATTGTTCCTCTCCATGATCTACCTTCCAGT
>JZKD02S2111116.1:310366-328636 GCA_000966675.3 Picea glauca
GTAAAGAGGATCTTCAGATATCTCAAAGGAACATAAGAGTTTGGATTATGGTATCCAAAAGGAAAATATCTATCACTTATTGCCTACACAGATGCAGATTGGGCAGGTTGTATTGTTGACTGACGAAGCACTAGTGGAGAAACGTTCTACTTAGGTGAGTGTTTGGTATCATGGCTAAGCAAGAAACAATCATTGGTATCTCTATCTACAGCCGAGTCAGAGTATATTGCAACAACAACATGTTGTACACAGGTTCTTTGGATGAAACAAACTTTGACAGATATACAGGTTGAGTATGATGACCCCATTCCAATATATTGTGATAATACAAGTGCCATCAATATCTCAAAAAACCCGGTGATGCACTCCAAGATGAAGCACATTCCAATCAAGTATCACTTTCTACGGGAACAAGTTGCAAAAAAGAACATCAGAGTTGAGTATGTGGTCACAAAAGAACAAGTGGCAGACATCTTTTCAAAACCACTTCCATGGGAAGCCTTTGAATATCTTCGCCAAATACTTGGAGTTATTTCTACTCCAAAAATGAATTATTTTTGAATGCTTATCTTATATGTCTTAGATGTACAAGAGGAAGCACCATAAGAGGACAGTCTGTCAGGGGGAGAAGCCTCGGATGGAAAGATACATTTTCCATTGATGAAAAAGGGGGAGATATTTATCAGATGCAGAGGATAGAGGCATGGTTCCATGGGGCGCATATTTATCAGATGCAGAGGACAGAGGCATGATTCCAGGGGGAGAATATTTATCAGATACAGAGGAAAAAGGCTTGGTTCCAAGGGCAGCATGAGTGATATGATTTCAGTATTGCAACAGAGTATTTCCATCAATGTCAAAGGGGGAGATTGTTGATTAAGGTTGGTTGTCATTGATGTCAACCCTTGAAGAAAGCCCCATAGCATAAAGTTTTAGGTAATGGAACCAATATTGTTTGATGTAAATATGACTCATTATTTTTTAGTCATGGTTGATAAGAAGTAAATATGGATGAACTCCAAAGTGGTCCCCTTATGGTGAAAGCCCTCACGGGAAGATGCTTTGTGGAGTAAGAGAACCCATGCTTAATTGTGGAATAATTAGATGAAGGAAAGTGAATTTGTGAGGGAAAATATCCTATATGGATAGTTCTTGTCATGTCATTTCTGATGGTATGTGGAACGTTACATAATTCTTCACGGTTAGAGAGTTATGTTCATGAGAAGTTGGAGACCTCAGGTCTGGGTAATGGACCCAAGTTTGTTTGATGGTTAAAGGTATGAGTTATGATATATTTTTAGATAATACTATTCTATATGGATAGTACATGTCATTCCATTTCTGGTTGTATGTAGAACGTCACATAACTCCTCACAGTTTGAGAGTTATGGCTTTACGAAGTTGGAGGACCCTCATATGTCATCTAGAAGCCCCAAAAGGTCAAAGTAATCAAAGTGGTTTAAGAGATTTAAAAAGGTAAATAATATAGTAAAGTGATGAGTATATTATAATTCAAAATTAATACAAAATAAATTATTTCAATATTAAATTTAATGGAGAAATTATAAGTGGAACCAACCCTAAAATAAGGAAAGTGGGCCAAGTGACCTAGAAGATGTTTTTAAGGAAGCTACTTGGAGAGTATAAATGAGAGGCAAGGTTCTCTCATTTGAATAACACTTGAGAATATTGAATATATATATTTTTCTGAGGTAACCAAGGATATCTAAACCAGAATTCTGAGTGAAGGTGAAGAAAAGAAGGCTGAAAGGCAAGGAAGGATAAATTCTTTTGATGGTGTTTTTTAAGGTATGTTATTTACAAGTAATCTCACCATTTTCACTATAATTTTTTTTATATAATGATTAAAAATGTGAAATTTCTATGAAAGTGAGAAAACATATCCAAGTATTTGTGGTAAAAAATTCAGCTTGTGCATCATTGTATTTTGGGAGTTACACTCCGTGGAAAATAGGGTTTGTGGCCAATCCTGAAACTAGTCAAAATCAAGTGTTTCGGGTAAACACGTCATAACTTCTTCATAACAGATCCAAATTCAGTGAGACCAAATGTGTTGGTTAGAGGACAATATGTAGTATTCTATGTAACAGGTTTATATCAATTCATAAAATATTTTGTGTGGGGCACGCTCTACAAGGACGTTCTCTAGAATAAGCCATAATTTAGCAAGGTATGTCATTTTTGCTATAACTCCTTTTCTGAGAGGTTCCAAGTAGTGAAACTTGGAGGAATTGCATAAAACACACTGAAGAATATTGTGTATCAGTTTTATATCTTTATACATTACAAATCAAAGTTATTATTACTTCAAGTTAGGGTTGTTGACTAATCCAAAACTAGGTATGTGAGACCAAAGAAAAGTTTGATGAAAATGTTAGTCTCTTGTTTTTAAAGTTAAGGAAGGTTTGCAAGAATGTGATCATATACACTAGGTCTATTATAGAGCTACAAATCAGATTTGGATGATGAAATTGATGAGGAATTTTGGTTGTGGTACATGTTGAGTACATGGTTGAGACAAGTAGTTGATGAGTTGATGCACATACATGAGGTGTATAGTTGATGATGTTGGTACATATTGATGAGTCATAGTTGATGGGTATTTTACACATGACTGGTACATACTTGGTACATGGTTGGATGCACTTGTTTATGGTACATGTTGATTACAGGTTGGTACATGGTTGGATGCACTTGTTTATGGTACATGTTGATTATAGGTTGGTACATGGTTGGATCCACTTGTTTATGGTATAAGTTGATTACAAGTTGGTGCATGGTTGATGCACTTGTTTATGGTACAGGTTGATTAAAGGTTGAGGTACAAGTTGATGCATGGTTCAGATTTATTGGTACAGGTTTACAGTGGTATATCTCACAGTGATAGTGTGACAGTGGTTCCATCATTCTACTTCTACTTTAGAGTGGCAGGATGGGCCAAGGACAGGTGGTTGTAGCCACCTTCCGGTTGTAGCCAAAGAAAATTGGGGGTTGTAGCCTCCTTCTGGTTGTAGCCAGAGAATTGGGGAGTTGGAGCTTCCCTCAGGTTGTAGCCTGAGAAACTAGGGGGTTGGAGCCTCCTTCGAGTTGCAGCTGGAAAACAAAGGAAGTTGGTGCTTCCAATGAATGTAATTCATCAAGACATATAAGAAAAAACATTCTGTGGTTTTATCTCGATTTGGGTTTCCACATAAAACACTGGTGTACTATGTATGTGTGTGATTGTTTATTTCTTACTGCTCATTATTGGATAATAATTCTACATTGATATAACATTTGAAGAAAAAGGATTATAATTACGCTATTACTGATTCACCCCCACTCTTAGTAATCCAACAAGTGTGTATCATTTGATGCCCTGATGCATATTAAGTTAATATACACACTAGGATATTATTTTTAAGAAAATTAAGTGATTTTTATATATGATTATTCCTCTTTTTGTTTCTAGGGATATTTTGAAAATTCCAACGGACAAACAAGGGGAAAACTAAGACATGTTGGTAGGGATGTTTAGAAGAGTCTAGAAGCAGATGGTAAAATAAATTAACATAATTGTGTTGCAATAGGAGCCATCCCAACTATAATGCGCATTAGAGGTATGTAATCACTTATTTATTCTTTTATGTACATCAAATTTAAGCATTGCGTTAAATACTAATTTTCAATTTTTTTGTTGTAGAAAAGAAAAACAAATAGAATCAATAAAACACATAAGACAAGATGACGAGGAATAAAAGGGTTGATCGAAAAATTGTGAGTATTTATGTTTTCATCATTTCTTCAAACTTCATGTTTGGTGTGATATTTATATTTAAATAATTAATTTGCACTTGTCCTTGGATGTTTTCTAGTAGGTGCTAACATACAAAGATGATTAGACCCATGAATTGATAAACATTGGGTTATGTATGAGTTGTGAGTATATGTTGAAGAATGAAAGTTTAAATGAACAATTTGTAAGTAGCTATGTTGTTTAACTTCCCTTATTTTATAATTAATGAAAAAACAATAAAACTTTATATTGATTATATCAACTATGCTTTTTCATGTCGTATTAAACATGCAAGAAACAAATTATGGAATGCATCCAACAAATGTGATTTTGAGAGAATTCATGAAGCATCGATTCGAAAGAATGTGTATTGTTTATGAAATACCTGGGGATAAGGTATGTTTATATATGTGTGTGTGTGTGTGTGTGTGTGTGTGTGTGTGTGTGTGTGTGTTTGTAGATGGAAGATGAAGGGGCATAACATAAAAAAACAAGTCGATCAAGAAAACATAATGTTAAAAAAACAAAGTACAATATCACCTACAAATGATGAAGAAATTAGGAATGCATTCAGCTCGAGGGATGACAACAGTTCAACTGATGAATGAGAATCAATATAATTGAATGTTACTACAAGTTGCATGTTTTGGAATATTTGTCCATGAAAATAACAGATTTTGTTTACTATACTTGACATATTGTCCCAATTGCATGAGGACATGTTACCAATAAGTGTAACAATTACAAATTGGTTGTAATTTGATTATTGTGGACATTTACATTGTTTTTTTTTGTATATGAAAATGGGTCTCTTATTCATATATAATAAAATGAGAGTTATATTTCATTGCATTGTTGAATGTTGTAAGATGTTTCATTCCAAAATAATTAATATGTGGATGATTTACATTGTTACAAATAACATGGGTGTAATTGGTTGGATAACACATTAATGCAATCATTATATCAAAATGAAATAAAAAAAATATAAAAAAATATTATTATTATTATTTTATTTTATTTAAATGATTAATTGAAATTTTGTATAAAAACAATGAATTAAAATATATACATATTGGTGCATTGTATTATTTTGTACTCACTATAAGGTGCATTTCATAATATAGAAATCAAATTGTTTTGAGGAGTCATATGTGCCGGTGCACATTTATTATAATAATGCACCAGTATGAACTATTGAGAAAACATACAGTTCCTTAAACAATATAATGTACAATAATAATTATTGTTTCAAAATTGTATGGTGTTCATGTTTAAAATATACACTCGGGAACTAAAAATAATTTATGTATCAGTGCATTAGGTTTATTATACGCATCATGATTCTAAATATTATTTTCTCACGGGTTATTTTACTATAATACATGCACTATTTATTAGTAAAAATAATCGCGCTGACATCTCAAATTGAATATTTGAAATTGTTGGGTTGTTATATTATTTACAGTGAAATTCTAGTCGAGGTGAATCGACACTGATGGTTGAAGTTGAGATGGATCGACAATAGGTCAAAGTCAAGGTAGATGGAAAACAAGTCAAAGGTTGAGGGATTCGACCACGTAAAGTTGAAGTCGAAGATATCGACAACAAGTCAACCAACAAGAGGTCAAAGTGCAGGCATGAGACAACCTACTAGAGAACAAATGAAGGTCGACTGGTAGTTGACTGGAAAACCCGACTTGGAGTCGAGTGTAACAGAATCCTAGGATTTGTGGGATTTGTATCCAATGATATGCATGGATCTGTAACCATTTTTGGGCGCTAATATTTAGGATTTTTCTTGTTGTAAAGCCTATAAAGAGGCATGTTGTAAGGACGTAAAGGTTGTTATTGTAAGGTGATAATAGAATTTAATTTTGCAGGTTAATGTATGTGTGAGTGTAGGTTGTTGTTCATGCATATGTAAGCCGAATTGGCTACAAGGTTGTTCTTTCTTGTGCAACAAGGTATGTTGTCGATTGTTTCTTAGGTGTGGGACAAGGTTAGACATGTAACCTTTTATTCTGAATGAATAAGACAACAAGAGAGAAAAACGCTCAAAGGAATGTTGGTTTTCCCAGATAAGGGTTTCCAAGGTAAAATATTGGTGTACTATGTGATTGCTTGTGTCATTTTCTTTATGGATTAAATTCTTCTTCTCTTCTTCTAGGATTAGTGTGAAAGTGTCTTGCATTTCCTAACATGTGGTATCAAAGCTTAGGTCTTCCCTGAAAAGTGAGTTATCAGAGCTTAGGTCTTCCCTGACAAGTGAGTTATCAAAGAGGTCTAATTCTTTGGAGAGTATATCAGATATTGATCTGCAAATCTTGAATCTGAGAACTAAACCCTAGGTCCAATAAGAGTCATAAATCATAAATTGTTTTAAAGATCATGGTAAATAATTGAGAGCATTTCCAGAATAGAGACAGAAAGATTCAATGGCCATAATTTTGAGATTTATAAGCTTAAAATGGAAGATCTTATTGTGGATCAAGAAAAATGGACAACGTTCTATCCAGGTACCCAACCGACATGGATGTCAACAGAATAATGAGAGAAACTTGAAAGGAAAGAAAGAAGTACAATACAACTTTGTCTTGCATATTCAATGTTGTTGAATGTCTCGGGTGAAGATTTAGCTAAGAAACTGTGGGAAAAGATGGGAATCTTACACTGGTCTAAATCTTTGGTAAATAATTTGTTTCTTAGAAAGAAACTGTATCTTTTGAGGATGAGTGATGGGAGTTCAATGAATGAGCATTGAAATGTGTTTAAAACCATGTTAATCTAGTTATCATCTTTAGATATAAAGATCATCGATGAGGAGAAATGTATCAGTCTATTATGTTCTTTTCCATAATCATGGGATATCTTAGTTGTGGCTATTGGGAGTAATAAAAACACACTAGCACTAGATGACATGGTTTCTTCTCTATTGTCCTAAGAAATGAGAATAAAGAACATGGAAGGATCGAGAAAAGATGTTATGGTAGTGAGAGTTCAACCAGTAGACAGAGATAAAGGAAGATTCTCCCGTATAAATTTCAAGTTGAAGGGTAGATATAAATCCTTAGTTCAGTCAAAGTGAAGATGATGGAAATGTGGTAAATTTGGTCATTATAAAAAGGACTGTAATTCGAAGCAAACAAAATGAAGTTTTGGATTCAACGAAAAAAGTCGACTGAGAGAAAGACAAACTTGAAAAAAGGGAGGTGATGTGTACCTGGCATAGACCAGTACATAGTCGGATCAAGATGTTTGGTTGATCAACTCAGAAGCATCCTATCATATGACACCACATAAAGAATGGTTCTTTGATTATGAACAATATGATGGGGGTGATGTGTTCTTGGGGGATGAATCCACAACTAGAATTGTCACATGGGGAAGAGTCTCACTAAAACTACATGATGGAGGAAAATAAAACTTCCAAAGGTGCTACACATTCCGGGTTTTGAAATAATCCTGATATATGTTAGTAAGATGAGTGATGCAGGTGTGTATACTTTGTTTTAGAAGAATTTGTGCAAGATGGTCAGAGGTGCGATTCTATTAATGAGAGGAGTTCGGATTGGTATCTTGTACAAGCTCTTAGGTAATCTCGGCTTGACTGGATGCAACAACATCATTTCTCCTGAAATCGACTCGAATGCTACATGAATTGACTCAAGTCAAGTCGTCTCAAACCGACTCGACAAGACATGATGAACTTGACTCGAACAGGTTATGGAACAAGAGGATGGGACACATTGGACAAAAAGGAATTTGAGCTATGCAAAGAAAAGTTATGGTCAAAGGTTTTCCTGAATATGGTTTAGAAGTCTAATTTTGTGAACATTCCATATATTCGAAACAAAGTTGGGTGAGGTTCCCATATGGAGCGACAAGGGAAAATGGGATTCTATAACTTGTGCATAGTGATGTGTTTGGCTCAATTACAGTTCCTTCAATTGGTGGATCCCTATATTATGTCTCCTTCATATATAATTTTTCCAGGAAGACATGGATATATTTACTTAGTAATAAATTAGAGGTTTTCGAGAGATTTAAGGAGTTTAAAGCTCTTGTGGAAAACCAGAAAGAGAAGAGGATTAAAGGGTTGAGGACTGACAATGGTGGTGAATTATGTGGAAAGTAATTTGATCGGTTTTGTAAGCAGTTTGGAATAGAACACCAAAATACCAAACCCCAAAAAATGGAGTTTGCAAGAGAATGAATAGATCGTTGATGGAAAAGGCAAGGATCATGCTCAGTGGTGTTGGGATTGCACAAGAATTTTGGGTGGAGGCAGTCGAGATTGCAAGATATCTGGTGAATATGCCTCCTTCATCGGCGCTAGCCGAAATGACTCCAAAGGAGTTATGGTCGGGTAATAATCCTTCGGTGGAACATGTCAAAGTATTTTGTTGTGATGAATTTGTGCATGTTCCCAAGGAAAGGAGGAGCAATCTAGAAAAGAAGGTAGTCAAATGTATTTTCATCGAATACAAAGAAGGGATGAAATGATATAAGCTCTGGGATCCTGCATCAAGGAGAACAATGTACAATAGATATGTGGTCTTCAGAGAATTCATAGGTAAATATGAGCCTAAGGAATTTGTTCAGACCGAGAATAATCATGATATAGTGCAGTTTGAACTGAGGAACAGAGAAGATGATTCAGATGAGGCGACTGAATCTAAGGAAGAGGTGGAAAAATTGAATATAATGGTAAGGAGGTCAGAAAGAGTAAGAAAACCAATAGAAAGGTATATTCTATCCAAATTTTGTTTCGAATTCGTTCTAACTTCCATCGACAATGAGCCTGAGTCAGTCAGTGAGGTGATTGATTCAACAGAGGGTTAACTCTGGAAGGATGGCATGGTCAAAGAGATGGAATCCTTGTACAAGAATGAGACATGGGATTTAGTCAAGTTACCTAGTGGAAGGGATCCTATCGGTAGAAAGTGGGTGTTCAAGAAGAATATGAATGACATAGGAGAAATTGAGAAGTTCAAATCTCGAATGGTGGCGAAATTTTATTCCCAAGTTGACAGAGTCAACTTCGGTGATATTTTTTTCCCCTATTGCAAAATCAACTTCCATTATAGTACTAATGTCTCTAGCTACAACATTCGATCTGGAGATATAATAGATGGATGTGAATACAAATTTCCTACATGGGGACCTGGAAGAAGAAATATACATGAAACATCCTGAAGGATTTGTAGTAAATGGAAATCAAGAGTTGGTATGCAAACTCAAAAGATCCATTTATGGTCTAAAGAAATCAACAAGGATGTGGTATTGTAATTTTGACACATACATCCTTAGTTTTGAATTTGTGAGAAGCAAAGTTTATCACTACATATATTCCAAGGAAGAAGGTGGGAGTTTCATATATGTAGCTTTGTATGTCGATGACATGTTGCTGATTGGAAACAACATGGATGGAATAAAGGAGGTGAAGAAGTCGTTATCCTCCAATTTGAACATGAAGGATCTCGATGCAAATAAATTCAATATGGGAATGGAGATTAAGAAAGATCGAGCCGCTAGAAATATCTGGTTGAATCAAACGAAGTATATTGAAACAATTTTGAAATGATTCAACATGCAAGATTGCAAACCTGTGAAGGTGCCAATTCCAGTGGGAGAAAGTCTTACTACTGAACAATGTCCTAAGACATAGGAAGGGATATATGACATGGCATGTGTTCCCTATGCAAGTGCGGTTGGTAGTTTGATGTATGCGATGGTGTGCACTCGACTAGACATTGCCAATGAAATGGGAGTGGTGAGAAGGTACATGTCGACAGCTGGAAAGGAGCACTGGAAAAATGTCAAGGGAGTATTCAGTTATTTTTTTGGCACAAAGGACTATGTGATATGATAACAAGGAAGACCTGGAGGTGACAGTGGTAAATTGCATGTACATAGTTTTTTCGATGCCGACTGGGATGGACATCTGGATCGACAGAGGTTGACCAACGAATATGTCTTCAAGATGTTCAGTGGAGAAATAAGATGGATGAGAAAGAGACAGGCGGTCATATCCTTGTCAAAAACATAAGTTGAATACATGGTAGCCACTCATGGAAGCAAAGAAGTGGTAGGGCTTCAAAGGTTGTGTTCAGGAATCAGGTTTGGGAAGAGAAATATGAATGTGAATTGTGATACTCAAAGTGCAATATTTATGGAAAAGAACCTTGATTATCATTCAAAGACTAAGAACATTGATGTACAATACCATTTCATAATAGATATGGTGGAAAGTAACAAGGTGCTACTGGAGAAATCAGACATGCTAGAAAACATAACAAACTCATTGACCAAGTCTGTGAGTGCTATGAAGTTCTCTTGGTGTAGAGAGGCAATGGGAATTGTTGCCTTGGGTATCTGAGTGAAAGTTTAGGAATATATTGTTTCAAAAAATAAGAAAAGAAGTGGGAGAATGTTGGGTCATTATATTCTTTGCAGTGAAAGTCTAGTCGAGGTGAATCCACACTGACAATCGAAGTCGAGGTGGATTGAAAATAGGTCAAATTCGAGGTAGATCAACAGCAAGTCGAATGTCAATCAAGTCAATTAGGTAAAGTCGAAGTCGATGATATCGATGACATGTTAACCAACAAGAGGTTGAAGTGCGGGCGTGAGACGACCAACTAGAGACCGAATGAAGTGTGACTCGTAGTCGACTGATAAACCCAAATTGGAGTCGGTTGTAGAAAAATCCTGGGATTTGCGGGATTTGTAGCCAGTGATATGCATGGATCTGTAACCATTTTTGAGCGCCAATATTTAGGGTTTTCCTATTGTAAATCCTATAAACAGGTGTGTTGTAAGGCTGTAAAGGATACTATTTAAGGTTATCATAGAATGCACTTGTGCAGGTTAATGCATGTGTGAGTGTAGGTTGTTGGTCATTCATATGTAAGTCAAATTGGATACAGGGTTGTTCTTTCTTGTGCAAGAGGGTATGATGTCGATTGTGTCTTAGGTGTGGGCCAAGGTTAGACATGTAACCTTTTATTCTGAATGAATAATACAATAAGAGAGAGGAACACTCAAATGAATGTTGGTTTTCTTGGTTAAGGGTTTCGAGGGTAGAATCTTGATGTATTGTTTGATTGCTTGTGTCATTTTCTTTCTATATTAAATTCTTCTTCTCTTATTCTAGGATTAGTGTGGAAGTGTCTTGCATTTCCTGACAGAAATTTGACTACCCTTTGGTGCACATGGTAAAATAGACACTGGTACATACTAATTACACAAGCACTGGGTTGCATGTTATAGTAAACGCACTGAGTCTCAAGATAACTTGATCACACTGGTGCCCACTATAACTTAATTGCACCATGGTGTACAAATACTAAAATGCATCAATGTTTCATACATAAACAAGGAAGAACCACTTTGTAGAAATTATAAGGGCATCAATGCTCTACATACGACGAAAAAGGAGAAACCGGTGCGCAATATTTATAAAAGCATCGAGGTGTTTTTATTATATTAACATGTTAGGGAATTTGTATTATATTAACACAACAAAATGTTTATTTTATTGTAATGCATTGGTGCATGTTTGTCAATGTTGCACCGATGCATTTTGTCAGTGTTTCATGGAAACCTGCACAAGAGATCTAGCTAAAGCAAGTACAAACAAAGCTTATCAAGAAAAGAAGAGATATTCAATATCGGAGAATGAGAAAATATATTCACACTACTCCAATGAGTTGATGATTGATACATAGATCATGATCAATACGATACAATGAATGAGTGGAATACACTCATATATAGGGAAAGGCATTCCATAATTAAGAAAAGCAATCAAGCAGTTATATTTCCTTAGGAATGCATGCATGCATAATAGTGATGGTAAAAATAGAAAGTCTAAATAGAACTAGTCAGCTAACTCCCACTGAACTAGTGTGTCGAAAATAAAAATTTCTCCAACACCCCCTCTGAACATCACTATGGAGTAAAAAATGAGTTTCGGCTACTAGGCCATTTCAGGTACTCATGTACAATGCAACTAATAAACACTGAATAAAAGTGAGGAAAGAGGGAAAACCACGTGGGAACAAAACCCCCCTCAAAAGATAATGTATCAAAAGAAGAAAATAACAACTGCTAGACAACTGTGTTATTCACTACAAGACGATCTCGCAAAGTCTGAAACTTCTGCTCATTGAAATTCTTTGTCAAGATGTAGAAATCTTTATGGATCTGATGAAGTCCTTTGGCAAACTGTCGAGCCATTTACTTCTTGATCCCGTGGACCCATCTGCACCTGAAAATATTCCTTTCTGGTGGATGTGGAACTAGATTCCAAGTCCGGTTCTATAGGAGTGAGTCATACTCCTTATGCATGGATGCTTGCCATAATGGATTTCCCACAACCCTATTGTAGTTCTTTGGATCAGTAGATTGAACCATATAGCAATGCATGGGCATCACAGGTTCTGAAGATGAAAATACATGAGATGGCTCATCATGTTGAGATCGAGTTCTCCTCAAATCCAATGGATTACCTGCAAGGTTGTCTACTACCTGAAGTGTGGTATGTGCCTTCTTGGGAATCTGCTGAAGCTTCGATGTTGGCTCTTATCTGGATGTACTACCTTCTTATTTCCATGTACAAAATTAGAGTGTATGGAATCATCTTTGATGTCTGAAATTGACGGAATAACAAGAGTATATGCATGTTTAAGTGGAGGTGCATGCAAAGTACTCTCCTTACGTGTAAGTACAATAGAGGAGTCATCGTCATAAAACTTAGTGAATTTATACAACCTTGACTTGTGATCCACCTCACCAATTGAAATGATGGAATTGTCATGCTTGTCAATTATTGAAACTGAATCTGATGTAAAGTCAACCTTTTTACCTTTCTAAGTGATCTGATAAACTGAGAGCAGATTCATAGAAAGATTTGGAACATGGAGAACATTCTCAAAACTTCCATTGTGGAGTTCCACTCTCCCTTCTCCTACTACTGCTACTGGAGTATCATCCCCCATAAGAATAGGGGGTCTTGAGCATGGACTCAAAGAAGAGAAAACTTCCTCTTTCGCTACCATATGATGGGATGCACCAGAATCTATAATCCATGAATCAGATGAGGAATTAATTGCAACAAGAGCGTGATGATTACCTTTCTTAGGAGCAGGATCTTCTTCCTTTTGCTTCTTGACTCCCTCTGGAATGAAGTTTCCAAGGTTGTTCTGTTGAAGTCCATGTGCCATAAGTTTGATTTGTTTCTTCATGCATGTGGTTTCTTCATGATTCGGTTTATTGCAGTAAGTGCACTGCTTTCCCTTATTCTTCTTCTTGGAATCTGAAGAGTCTTTGGAACCTCAAGAATCATTAAAGGATTTGGAATATCCCTCCTTCTTATTCTATTTAAATGACCCTTTTCCATCCTGTATGGTGAGTTCATCTGCTTTGGGATCTTTCATGAGGCCCATATGTATGAGTTTTGTCTTCTCTTATGTAAGAGACTCAATGAACTAAGCCAACGTAGGCATTTTCCAATTTGTTCCAAAAAGACATCTGCCAAAATGGAAATTGGAGACATATACAGTGTATTATGGTCCTAGCTTGGCCAAGATTGTTAGAATAAGTTGTTTCTCTTGTGTAGACTTATCAATACCAAATTCACCCAAGCTCAATAGCAAAGATTTAAATTTAGTAAAAAAATCTTGTATATTATCAAAACTTTTAGGCTCTAAGGTATTCAACTCTACCTCAAGCATATGACCCCGCATCTCATCCTGCTTTCCAAAGAGTCCTTCCAAGGTGGTCCAAATCTCATTTGGAGTCTTGCATGCAACAACATGAAACCATAAATCAATGGATATTAATTCAAGAAGTAGTCTTGTGGCCTCATCCTTACGGTTCGCCCATCTCATCTTCTCAATCGCTAATGTAGGTTCTATTTCTATCGCCATCGTCAAATTATACAATCTTTTCCTTCTGAGTTGGAATTCTGTCTTGGGCTTCCAATCACAATAATTGTATGGTGAGAGGATTACAACCAAGTTTGACTATATATTAGTTTTCATATCCGTCTTTCCCACTGATTCCAAGAACCCCTAAAAATTTACTCTCAATCCGCAAGTGAAAAATTAAGAAATTAAGAATTCATATCAGTTTCAAGAGATGATCTTGTGACTTACTTTCTGAGCAAATGGTGAGGAATCTCGCCAAACGGTTGAAAGCCCACTTCCAAAATGGGCCACTTTACTTTTAGTGTGGGTTGTTTCCTTCAAAACGTAATATTTTGGGAGCAATGAATGTGTAAAGGTACGACCACAGATTTGTATCAGTTTCAGGAGACTATCTTGCGGCTCACTTTCTAAGCAAACGGTGAAGAATCTTGGCAAACGGTTGAAAACCCACTTCCAAAATGAGCCGATTTAGTTTTAAAGTAGTCCGTTTCCTCAAAAACGTAATAGTTTGGGAGGAATAATTGTTGAAAGTTACAACCATGGATTTAGCTCGCCGAAAACCCGATTTTCCTTATTCTTTGGCTTGTCTGGCTTGCTCCAAGAATCATAGCTATGATACCATGTCAATGTTTCATGGAAACCTGCATAGGATATCTAACTAAAGAAAGTACAAATAAATCTTATCAAGAAAACAAGAGAGATTCAATATGGAAGAATGAGAAAATATATTCACACTACTCCAATGAGTTGATGATTGATACATAGATCATGATCAATACGATACAATGAATGAGTGGAATACACTCATATATAGGGAAAAGCATTCCATAATTAATAAAAGAAATCAAACAGTTAGATTTCCTTAGGAATGCATTCATGCATAATAGTGATGGTAAAAATAGAAAGTCTAAATAGAACTAGTCAGTTAACTCCCACTGAACTAGTGTGTCGAAAATAGAAATTTCTCAAACACATTTTGACAAGAACAACACCGAAAAAAATCCTCTACTACAACCTCTTCCTGCCTAATTTTTTAAAGTTATATGGAACATCCACTAAAACCTCTACAGTCAATAGAGGAGGTTGTAGCAGAGGGTTTTTTTAAGTTTTGTTAAATTTTTTAACACTAAAAACCTCCCCAAAAACCTTGTTTAGAATGTGTTCTTCTTGTAGTGTGCATCATAATGAAAATTAAATCTCATGCACCAATGTAAAAGAAATTTCTAAGAATGAAAAACTTGAAAAATGAATGGTGTCTAGCCTCATAATGTGGTGCAAAGGAAATCAGATGGTTAAGTTTTTAGTGCTGAATGGGTGTGCTAAATGGTTTGAGAAGGCCTCAAATCCAATTGAATAAATAAATATGGCATTTATCCCTAGTGGAGTCACCATTCTACTATGGTTTTTTTGGTGTATGGGTCTACCAAATAAACTCAACCAATTGGTTGGAGCTGCTAATGCAAATAGAAAATAAAAAAGGTACAAATATATAAGTCATCAAAGTAAATGTAAATTGGACAACACATGAAGAAATTTTTTGTGGAATATCCTTTGTGAACTCATTGTTGGTTGTGGAGCAGGAGAAGGTGGATCCAATTGAAGGAGCATCCTTTATGATCCTACACACAATGACAATCAACCCAACCAACACTGTAAGTTTCACAATATATCAATAGGTCAATATTAAAACTAATCAATATATATAAAAACCATTCTAATGTACAGTCTAGTTGGGGGAAAAAAAACATTATACTTTGTATTTATGGCAGTGGGGAAGAATATTACAAATGAGAACAATTTCACCTAAAGTGAGTTGTGTATATGAGCTTCAAGCTCTCTTGTAGGGAGGGTTATGCTCTCTTTGAGTCTCTCTCTTTGATCTTGGTTGTCATTTGAAAAAATTCTCTCCTTGGTTGAGTATGAAATTACAATCCAACAACAATGACACACAATGAATTAGTTATAGAAAAATATTCAATCTCATAATACACTTATGAAACATAACCTTACAGTCATTGAAATATTTTAACCCATAAGAGATCCTTTTATTTATTGTAATTTCCAAGATAAAGTTTGGGTGCAAATAGTGTGTAAATTGCAAGATTATGGTAGTTATTGCACTAATGATGTACAAGAACGCCTTGTGAGAATCAAATGATTACCCATTAATCTATGTGGAACATGAACTAAGGTGTTTCTTAGTCATATCTTTGATTGCATTCACTCTTTGAATTTTTATAAACTATGGATAACTAAGGCATTTATCACGATTTAATACTTCATGTACCTCATTGTGTGGTATATTCTCATAAGTGATCTTTTTATAAAATGGTCTATGCACACCCTTGATTGAGGAATAATAATTAAACCATAAATATTAAAATCCTCAATGGAAATGTAAACCTCAATCAATGGCTTAAAATTCCATAATCCTTTCCTATTTTTGTGGATTTGGTGAAATCCATTTTATCTCTTCTATGGAATGTGTCAAAGTTGGTTCATGTGGATTTTTCATTGAATCCTCTATACAATGGCATATGATTTCCTCATTTTCGATTTCAGACTATAGTTTTAATTTATTTGTTTCTAAAACTTATACAAAAAAATTTCTCATAAATAGTGATGGTCCCCATAGAAAATCCAGTATCTTAAAAATTACACAATGAAAAAATTAGAAAAAATATTTGGGTTCCCTATAAATGTTTACTAAAAAGGAATAAACAAGATACACTTCTCTCTCTCTCTCTCTCTATATATATATATAATGCATTGAAAACTAAATTAGTTGTTGTGAACAAAAGTCACCTTTTAGCTTTTTCAAAAATTTTCAAGGACAAACATACAATTATATATAAATTCGATACATTAAATGACATTAATATTTTTTGAAAAAACTATCATTATAAATCTAACACAATTCTCTATAAAATATGTTTTTACTTCACATCACGATTCACAAGGTGTAGATGAGTTTTGAGAGATTCAATTTAAAAAAAAAAATGTAAAATTTTTAATTTCCATCACCACATTTCACTAGAAAGTGGAACACATCTTTATGGATTCACCCTATAAACCCTTTCATTATGAAAGTATATGAAAATGGCACGATAAAAATTCCTCATAGGTTTTTCATGTGAGCGTGGAATCTAGTCATGAGAATATTTGGATTTTGAGTAGGGATATCAATGCCATTTTGAGGTTTGAGCACTAGGGATTGGTCTTGATGCCTTAACCATGGTGAGGGGAGGAGACTTGAATATTTGACTATAAAGGAATATTTTAGAGATAAAATGTCATGAATTATACCTTGAACCATCATAAATGACATTTATAGGGGATCATTAACTCCGACTGAGGATATGGGTTCTATTAGGAGGTTCTAGCTCCAAGGATGGGCCATGTGGATTTGAATTTGGTCATGGAAGAAATGATGGATTTATGATATATAGTAACCTTAAAGAGGGTAAGGACCATGAATGAGGTCTAGAACCACTACTTAAAACATCTCTAATGTTTCTTTTTATTTCAAGTGGGGATATGCGCACCATTAGGAGGTTTTGAGTACTAGGGATGGGTCAAGGGGATTAACCATGGTTAGTGGAGGAAATACATGCCTTAAGTCCTAATATAATATTTGAGGGATAAATCATTGTTGGAACTTGACTAGGTTTTGTGGAAACACTGGTCATGTTTGACCAATTTTGGGGACTTCGACAGGCTGGTCGAAGGCGAAGCGCCAAGCGAAGCAAAGATCGCAGGATCTTGCCCCCTTTTGCAGGATTTTTGGGTTTAGGGTATATGTAACGGGTATGGGATGTTGGCACATGGGTGTTACCCATGCTTAGGCCCATTTTTTAATGTATAAATAGATATCTAGGCAATGTAAGAAACACACTAGATCTAAGAGGTATGCAGTGATAAGTGCAAGAGATGTAAGCAGTTGGATCTATGTGATTGGGTTAGCTCTGTGGATATTGTGTATTGAGAACTTGCAGGGCTAAGTGAAATTGATTGTAAGAAAGGCTTTGTGTTGTGCCAAGCTTGGGGAAGGAGGATCTGGCAAGGTGCGCGCAGATCTCTTGTCCTATGCAGAGTTGGTTTTGAGGCTCTATGCATGTAAGGAGATTGACAGGAGATAATAAAGAAGACGAAGAGTTGGTGGACATAGCCCCACGCTGGGGGTGAACCACGTATATCCTATGTTATTGTTTCTTTGTGTGATTGATGTGATTTATGCCTAGTGTTTTCATCTTCATGTATGTTAGATGCATCTGATATAGTAGCTTAGTGTTTAGTAATATGAGTGAATGCTAGATCATCTCTATTTCTATGTGCTAAGTGCTTGGGTGTGTTTGTTAAGAACCAAATATCAATATAGCATAGAAAAACCTCAGAGAAAGTACTCAACACCTTGAAAAAGAGACAATCTCATATAATAAGCCTCTTCAAGGGGGAAACCTCCTTTTACCCCACTTAAATGTTCAAGTACAAGATGATTCAAAATGAAAATGTCTCCTTGGTATATATAGGAGACTAGGA
>JZKD02S2111116.1:342069-380014 GCA_000966675.3 Picea glauca
ACTTTTGTTAGGAAGGACTTGGATTGAGAAATATCAGATGCGAAGGAAAGAAGAAGAGGAAGCTCTAGAACAGAAAAAGAAATAATTAAGGGATTTCATGGCTAGGAGAATATCGCGCTTACTAGAAGAACAGGAGGACAAGTCGAAGCAACTGATGGCCAGATAACTATATGTTGAAGTTTAAAGAATGCAAGAAGACTTAGAGAACTTACTCATACATAAGAGTAGAGAATCTAGTCCAGAAACAGTAAGAGAAGAAGTATTACCCTCGAAACCTATGAAAGACCCTCAACGGTGTGAAATTACTATGCCAAGAGGAGATAAGAATAAGAATGGAAAGGGGAATCTGGAGAAGTAGATCACATGAAATAAAGCTATAAATCTCAGTAAGAAGAAAGAAAGGCTAGAAAAATTGCAAGAGGTTCCAAAGAGGAATTCGCAGAAGGAAGGCTTGCAGAACATGAACCTCGTCGGAATAACAGAGCAACGTAGATTGGCACTTCTCCATGATGGAGTGATATGATCATTGGAGGCATATCGACCATTAGACTAACGCTCCAGAATGGCTAGAAACATAGTTATTTCTGAAACATTCATCATTGGACCGTTGGGACCACACCAGAACAGATGAAATTGCATTGATTGAGGCATCTCTACCTGTTGGAAGAATCCATTACGATGTTATCTATTTAACCCGTCGAATGTCTTACCGTGGAAAATTTTACCAATTGTGATTATTTGAGACCATAAAGAGATCATTATTACCTCGTTGTTCTTATTGATACCTCGCCATCCATTTTTATATCTTGATTATTTGTTCACCGATCTGAGATATCAGATCTCGAGTGTGTATGTCGGGTGACTTTAGCGCAGTAGAGAAATCTATTGAAGAGATTCTCATAGACATCATGGTTGAGAAGGTCATGTCCGCAACAGCACAAGCATCATTGACAAGAGGAGTTCAAGCATCCCCATCGACTACACATCGATCTAAGCCCTCCCGAACTACGACAAAGAAATTAACCAAGCATTGTGATGACTTGGTGAATGCGAAGCTCATACCATCAATCCTGCCCGACGACATCCCGCAACTGGATGGTGCGGTGAGTTGTGACAGCATCTTGAGGGACTTTGACTACACATTGATCACTGCGTACCTCCCGAAGGGGATATGCATAGTAGGACCAAAGTTGGAGAGGATTCTAACGCTTAAGATCATTGACTTCAACTTGGGAGATCAAAAAAACTATGGAATGATCGCACCACACAAGTATTTGACCAAGACAACGGGGAAGAAGTCGAAGACAATCCCCCAGTCGTGGACCATGGACATCGCAAGATCGACCATACTCAATGTAATGAAGTTACCACACTTCGACAGACATCAAGAGGTTAACGCGTCCGTTAAACTCCTCTTGTTGTGTTTCCATGGTGGTTACCTATGGTAGGACAGGCACATCATAGTAGATCTGACGTTGATCCACTGGATTGAGCATGGAAGGACCAAACCCATAGGACTTTTACCCAGGTGTTGGCAGCCCTACATATTTTGTGCTCTTAAAGTGAAAAATGACAATTCATGTAGCTGCCTACGCCTCATCTTGTAAATATTGTTATATGAAGATGACCAATCAGTTGTAAAAAGGATTTTATTATTCTTCATTTCATTCTTATTTCAAATTTTCATGCTTGATTCATGATTGTAAGCATGAATCAAGCAAATTGAAACTCAATTTTCATTTTGATTTTTATCTAAGGCATGTCTTAAGGAGTCAATTGGCTTATATCTTTTTCATTTTAAACGAGCTTATCATATACCAATTAAACACATATGATGAATTTCTATTTGATTGTATGATTATCTCTTCTAAAAAATATACCAAATTTTGTTTAACATTTGGTTTATGAAAACGTATGCATATCCTAGCCTTTTCAATTCGAGTGTACCCATTTCATATCATGAGATTTAAATGTAATGGGATAGTGTCCTATACGTCATGTTGGCTGGAAAGAAAGAGATGACAGACCACTCATTTCTAGTTAAGAGTCTGAGAAGTTGGATGTACTCAAATCATTCATGACAAGGAGTGTTTAAACCCCGCAGCTGAGACCTCCTTATGTTTTTTTTGATAGCATGGGCTCTTTACTTATTTTCTTTTCATGGGATTCGTTGAGACTTATCCCTCCTACCTCTGTCATATAAAACCAAAATGAATTCTAGCTGCCCTCTATTTCGATCTGTTCGAACCCTTATGGTCCCTGTCATCTGAGTTGAGTCGAATGGCTCCCAAACCTTGCTACTGTGTGATGACACGAGTGAAGACCTTAAAAGTCAGGGTTGGGTTGAGTTTCTCAAGAAATTATAGGGTTATAACTTACAAGTGGCCCAAGAGTTCACCCTTACATATGATGGATGCAGATCCAAATTGGGTGATATTCAATTGGAAATCATCGAGGAATTTCTGAGTGAGGAAACAAGCCTCCCCCTCACCGACCAAAAATTGTTTAAAAATTCAAAGTTGGACGAGGTACCATGGAGTCTATTTTTCACCTCCTGAAAAATTCAATGTTGTGACAAAGGTATGCCACTCTCTCTGTTGAAGGATAGATGGCACGGTTTATTGGCAGTGTTAAGGAAATTTGTTACTTGTGAAGGCTGATAGGGCCTTGTCTTCCTTTACCACATAAGGTTACTCATGCATTTTATCGGTTTCCAATTAAACATGCCATTTTACTTATTAAGAAGCTTGTATAAAATATCAAAGAGATATAAAAGGCATAACTTGGATTCCATCTTATTTCACCATGGGTTGATTAAGTTACTATTAGTCCATCATCTGAAACTACTTGGTGATGATTGGGATACTTTCGTAACTCACAATGGATTTGTTACAGTAAACCCTGTAGAGACTCATGTGGTTGATAAACCTATGCTGGAGAAGCATGTTTTTCCCTCCAATGAGAGGACGATTTTCTTGTGTGAAAACCCTTGTGAAAGGGTTATGCCTGATCATTTTGTGTGTGAGCAGCAGGATGTCAGCTCCAAGCTTGTTAAAATTCCTAAGTGTGAACAAGTTGTCGACCCTATAATTCAATTCCTAAGTGTGAACAAATCCTATCACTCAATTGCAAGAAGAATTTTGTTCGCAGGATGAGAAGAATCCATCCAAAAATTTTGAACAAGCGAAGGAGGTAGAACCTATTGAAAAGGTCCTTACTCACAATCAAACTTGTTTTTCCTTTGAATCATTGTATACTTAGTCCTCGACCATCGTGGAAGAATATTTGATGTTGGTTCAAGGTGAATGTCCATATTCTTCAAACTCTTGCTCTAATCAATACTCAGTTATTGAAGAACACTTAGGTGAGGACAATAATCTTAAGTATTCTAACATTCCCAAGAAACTGATTAGAGATGTAAATCTGCAATTAGAAGAGGAAACCTTAAACCTTCATCCTCAAAATGTACTTTATCCATAGGAAAGACTAGACGTTTGTCACGAAAGTTTTGAATTATCTATCATACAGGAGGCAAATCTATATGATTATATTATGTTGAAGAATTTATCACCAAGACAGAGTGAAAGTTTTAAAGAAAGTGAAGAGAAATGTCTTGAGAATACCATTGTTAAATATCATAGCTCAAGAGATTCTTTTCATGTGCTTATTTTTGATTCCTTTTACTCTTTATATCCTGATCTCTTCTTAGATTCTGGTGGAGTTGATACTTTACCCACAACATCCTACTCTTTTCCGCCACAATCATATCCTTTCGATATGACAAGATTTGGTGAAATTAATTCCAAACATAACATTTATAAAGTCAGATTTGACGATCTTTCACTTTCATCACTCGCATGGGAAAAATACATGTTGCGAGATGACTTTACACAGTTTATTTTTGAAAAATACAATGCACTCTCTCTTATGGATATCAAACATTCTATGTTGCATATTCATTCTTTGATTAGCTCGAATTTTATTGTTTATGCTTCACATTTTAAAATGATCAATCTCATCAAAGGAAGCATTCAAACCAATAATCTAATTGATGTCACGAAACCTCTTATGACATGTTCCCCATTGATATATTCATTTCATCAAAGTCATAGTTTGCATCCTCATTTTTTTGACAGGATCTTAGGATGGCTTGAATATTCATATATAAAAAATCTTCATAATAAAGATAAAGTTGTGCTTGCTTTGTTTTTACCTAAATATCTAGGAAGTAGGCATGACATATTTCTCTTAGATCCTCCATGTGAAGAAATTATTGAACACTTAGAGAATTGTCAGGAGGATGGGGCACTTCAGCCTTGGTTGATGGTTATCTTAGGTCCCTATAATCTTGACAAGTTTTCCAAACTTACTTACACTCTTCCATGCCATTATGACTCATATCACGATAAGATTGCAGAATGGTTGGAGGATTCATACATCAAGAAATCTCAAGGGAATGGTAAGATCATGCTTGCTTTCTTTTTAAATGATGATTATGAAGGTAAGTATGATATATTTCTGTCATTTTTTGATATACTACCATTCTTTTTAGTAATATTTGAATTTTTTTTCCATTGTAGGATTGGAGTTACTCCGATGGCTACATTGGAAGCATGACTTCACATAGTATTTTGATTTGTTTAGTAGTTAGAGTAGGTTTAGGAGCAGGTTTTATTTTAGCTTCATTTCTCACTGTTTCTCTTTGTAATAATGCAGTTAAAGAACACAAGTGGGTGCACCAAGAGAACCATCATATGATTGTTGCCAGGGAAGTCCACTTTGACCTTTTTATATCATCTTTTCGTTGAACATTTATTTTCAAGAACGCATTATCATCATGAAAACTTTAAATGGAAAGTAAAGAGATAAGTAAATCTGAACTATCAATTCATCCCTAAACCAAGGTGTGACAAGTAGGACTGCACTCATATTAATGAGGATTTTTCTATTTTCTTTTAGTCTCTCAAGAGATTTTTCACGTGATGATTCCAGATCCACCTCTCTGTACATATTTTATTTTTCTAACTTTTCTTTTGGTTTCTGGTTTTGGTTCTTTTCATTTTGTTTCTTTTCGGTGTTTTCTGGTTAAACTCATGTCGGTATCACCTTTTAGTTCATGGAGGGAAACCGGAATGCCTCATTATGAAGAATTTGTTAAGGTATTTTCAAGAACATCAATGCTATGAATTGTTGAAACATAGACTGGATAAAGAAAACTTTATGTTCGAAGCAAGTTTCCTGGTCTCGCTTTATAATTATGAGTAGATATGACCATCTTTAAATCTTTTTATGCTGTCCCTGCTTTTAAATAAAGCAACTCGATTATGCCTTCATGTCCTCGAAAAATTAGTTTCATTAGAAAACTAATTTCGGATCATAATGAATTTTATCAAGCACAAAAGTTAAAGGCTGGAAAATAACGAGTGTTCTAAAGACTGAAATTTTCAGCATCACCCCGCTCTTCTGAATATCTTTAAATTAATATCATATTGTAAATAATTTCTCGAGAGTTGTGGGAAGTGTTTGTAAACCCATCGGGACACTGAACAAGTCTACTGGCAGCGGTTAAACGCATGCATGATTCCAATACAACTTTATCGGGGTACTGAACAAGCCTGCTGGCAACGAAGCAATGTCAGGTTCAAGAAAATTATCAAGTATAAATTTTGATATTGGCCTTAAATATCCTTCATTTTGAATTGAAATTTCTTGGATAGGGTAGAGGCGTCAGAGTGGGTTAATTGACATCCCTTCTGAGGCTATGGATGCTTGTTTGCGACAGTGGCCCTGTCCACAGTATCGGAGCCATTGACTTGAACACCATTGCTCTCGTAGTTAAAATTTGTCACCAGTTTTCATTTGAACAGGAAGATATATGAAGCTGGACTGTGTAATGATTGTTGAGATGCTTGATGTCCTTCAACTATGCTTTGATATTTAATCATTCTAAGAAGTCCTGACATGAACTCGTTGGTGATGCAAAGATAACTACTTCTCCAAGAAAGTCACCATTGTTGGCATCCCTACATATTTTGTGCTCTTAAAGTGAAAAATGACAATTTATGTAGCTTCCTATGCCCGATCTTGTAAATATTGTTATTTGAAGGTGACTAGTCGGTTGTAAAAAGGATTTTCTTATTCTTCATTTCATTCTTATTTCGCATTTTCATGCTTGATTCATGACTGTAAGCATGAATCAAGCAAATTCAAACTCAATTTTCATTTTGATTTTTATCTAAGGCTTGGTCTCAAGGAGTCAATGGGCTTATATATTTTTTTATTTTAAATGAGCTTATCATATACCAATGAAACACCAATTATGAATTGCTATTTGATTGTATGCTTATCTCTTCTAAAAAATATACCAAATTTTGTTTAACATTTGGTTTATGAAAACGTATCCATATCCTAGCCTTTGCAATTCAAGTGTGCCCATTTTGTATCATGGGATTTAAATGCAATGGGATAGTGTCATGTACATCGCATTGGATGGAAAAAAAGATTTGACAAGCCACTCATTTCAAGTTAAGATTCTGAGCAGTGGGATGTACTCAAATCATTCATGACAAGGAGTGTTTAAACCTTGCAGCCGAGACCTCCTTATGTTTTTTTTGATAGCACATACTCTCTTCTTATTTTATTTTCATGGGATTCGTTCAGACTTATCCCTCCTACCTCTATCATCTAAAACCACAGTGAATTATGGTCGCCCTCTATTTTGATCTGTTTGAACCCTTATGGCCCCCGTCGTTTGAGTTGAGCCGAATGGCTCCCAAACCTTGCTACTGTGTGATGACATGAATGAAGACCTTAAAATTCAGGGTTGGGTTGAGTTTCTCATGAAATTCTAGGGTTATAACGTACAAGTGGCCCAAGATTTTTCCCTTACATTCGATGGATGCAGACCCAAAGTGGGCGATATTCAATTGGAAATCACCAAGGAATTTATGAGTGAGGCAACAAGCCTCCCCCTCACCAGCCAAAAATGGTTTAAAAATTCAAAGTTGATGAGGTACCATGGAGTCTATTCGTCACCTCCCGAAAAATTCAATGTTGTGACAAAGGTATGCCACTCTCTCTGTTGAAGTATAGATGGCATGGTTTATTGGCAGTGTTAAGGAAATTTGTTACTTGTGAGGGCTGCTACAGCCTCGTCTTCCTTTACCACATAAGGTTACTCATGCATTTTATCAGTTTCCAATTAAACATGCCATTTTACTTATTAAGAAGCTTGTATAAAATGTCAAAGTGATATAAAAGGAAGAACTTGGAATCTAGCTTATTTCACCATGGTTTGATTAAGTTATTGTTATTCCATCATCTGAAACTACTTGGTGATAATTCAGATGCTTTTATAACTTGCAATGGATTTGTTACAGTAAACCCTATAGATACTCATGTGGTTGATAAACCTATGCTAGAGAAGCCTATTTCTCCCTCTAGTGATAGGACAATTTTCTTGTGTGAAAACCCTTGTGAAAGGGCTATGCCCGATCATTCTGTGTCTGAACAACAAGATGTCAACTCCAAGCTTGTTAAAATTCCTGAGTGTGAACAAGTTATCGACCCTAACCTTAACTTAAAATCCACCAGTGGAAACCCTTCCAAACAGTAAAAAAAAAATCAAGACATGTGAGGGTTTGATAACAAGAGGGTTGGGAGACTAATTTTGAGGAGCCTACGAAATAGATCAAAAGCTCATGTGAGCTCAATCAAATCAATCGAGGTCCATGAGAGATCTGATTCTGATATTGAAAAATTCCTGGCAGATGAAGACCTGAATTACTCGAAACAGGATCTCAGTCAAACTTTTGATTATGTGGATAACCTACCACCGTGTCTGAAGCACAACAAGGATTTTCCAAGAATCAAAATCGGTCAAAGGCCGATAGTGGATAGTGGTAGTGTTTTAACACACAGTCATGCGCTTCCTCAACCATTTTCCCCTTCTGTAATTCTTGAAGTGTGTTTTCATTGGATAGGCATGTATTACACAGACATTCCTATCCTTCAAGAAAATATCAAGGATCTTACGGCTCAAAACCTCTCATTAACAATTGAAAACTTTGAGCTCAAGATCAATTCACAAAGTCAAGGAAAACGTTTGAAAAGGACTGGCAATATCATAATAAAAAAGGCTGATAGTTTCAAGGCTGTGATCAACTCTGAGATTTTGTAATTCGAATTTGGTTATTAGTTGAATGGTAAGATTGCTTTTGATCTTATTTGTTATTTTATTGTTATTTTTCTAATTAATATAGAGTGATTTAGATTTTTGTTGTCAATAATAAGACTGGCTACAGAATCAAGAGATTATGTAGCCAAGTAAATTCTCATACAAAATTTGGAAAATGTTAGTTAAATAAACATCTAATTTTCTTATTTCGTTTTCTTTCAGGATAGGATGTCTCTTGTGTTGATCTCATAAGATGGAGCATTGCTGGACTTAGTTAATTAGTCACTTCTTTTGGCTTATTTTGTAAATCAAAACAAAACTTGTATAATTTTGAAGATACAGTTTGATATTGAGTGGCTTTTAGACCCTCTATCTTTTTAACATTTAGATCCTTTTGAGATCTGATCCTATTTTAGAAGATATGATACTTAGCTTACATTAACTCTTTAAATACTTTATATTTTGTAATAGAGGGCATCTTGGCCGAGGGCAAGAGATGGACGAGTGATTCTTGAACTTAATGAAACAACATATATGCATTTTGGCTTTAGCCTTTTGTTAATGATGTTTCCATTTATGTTTTGTTAATCCTAATTCATTAATAGGTCTGATAGCTTTAGACTTAATGATCTATTATGTGCAGGATGTTTATATTATAAATACAGTCTACAACTTGCTTCTCAAAATATAAATTCTATGATCATATCTTCGATTAGAATGATAGGATTTATCTTTGATTTTTAATTGAACGGTGAAATCCATAGGTTGCTTTCAGATTTATCTTGTTGTAATCATGTGTAATTATGATATCACAGGTTTATGTTTGTGTGTCCTTTTCTGTCATTAAAACCTAAGATGTTAATACATGTTCTAAATTTATTTAGAACAATCACAAGGTTCATTGCAGATTTCTCTCTTGGACATGGAAGTTGAATGTTATCCACTCATGCAGATGCTTGGATACACCTCACTAACTCGTTAACAGGTTAGCTCCTTTGTATTTTCCTGTCATTTACATATCACTGAAACTAGAATGTATGGTTCAACTTTTGACTATCCACACGTTTATGTTTCATTGTATTTTTTTTATGCAAAATTAGTTAGATTTATAAATGAAAACAAAAAAAAGTTTTAAATGTGCTTTCTTTATCTATTTCTTAACAGAGATAACTTTCACATTTGATTTCATAAGATTCAATTAAAACTTGCAAATTGTATATGATGTATATAAGTGATATTAGTGTAGTTTCTGCTTAAAATATATACAATAGTTATATTATTGCATATGTACATATACAATATATAGTATATAGTAATTAGTTAGTGATTTCTTTCTCTTTTTTATTTTCTTTTAGGATTTTAGATTGGCTAACGAAGCCATTAAACCTGTCAGAACGAGTTACACCAAACATATTGGGTTATTAAGACAACCCATGACCAGAGTTGTTCTTCCAGTTTACGGATGGTCAATTTTGCCTGTCAACATCAGGGAAGGCTGCAGATCGCACGCTGGCACAGACAATAAAAGAAACCTACAGAAATGTGGAGAAGGGGAAATGGGGATATAAGGTATCCTCCATCCAGAATGGCGCAATGCACCTAACTTCCCAATTGATCACTGGTAATCTCATTAGGAAGAATAGGCGAACGCAGGTCACAGGGTTTGTTGTCGACCTCGCAGGAAAATGCGTTGAAGGGATGCAAATGAACTGAGCGAGCTAACTCGTCAACCAGTTCGAGAAATACTGTCATGAAGCTCAGGATCAGGTCTATGAGTTTGATTTCAGTTGGTTGTTGATTCTCATTGCCTTCATTGCTTGGGAGATGTCGGAAGGAGTGACCTTCCCTGAAATTGAGTCATTCGAACCAGTAGCTGTGAATTTCACTACGCTATGGTATTTGAGCGACATGGAAAAGGAATGGAAGTCAAACGTGATGATCCACACCTATTGTTTGTATCTAAATAGGGCCATTGAATCTTTCCCTCACATGACACCAAATATACTGCATCGGTTCAGGCCATTCGTGAAGTTCTGCGCAGACAGGCACTTCATCTATATCACTACGTGCAGAGATGGACATAAAGAAGAGCTCCAGTCCTATTACAAACTCACAGAGGAGGACATGGAATAAATAACCAAGGAATGGACTGGAGAGTTCCTTGTACCAGTTGACCAGGCAGAACTCTCTGACCCTGACCTCATCGAAAGTCCTATGGTCACTTGCAAAGAATATGATACACCCAATAGTAGCAGGAAGAAAAATAAGGAGGAGGTATAGGAATTGAGGAGTGAATCAAAGGAAACTACACTAGATTCACCTAGAGGGGGAGGAGGTGAAGAAGTAGATAAAGAAGAGGATGAAGGGGAAGAAGACAAGTAGAAGCAGGGTGAAGTAACACTGCCTAAATATCTCCTGACAGAGACAGAAACATCCAAGAAAAGAAATCCTTCCCCAATGAAACCTTCATCACGGAAGAAGTCAATATCCAATAAAAATCCATTCCACACTATGCTCACAGTGGATGAAATTGAACTTATCATTTTCATTGTATCAGATACCTCAAAAGACATCTTGCAGCAAAGCGAAGTCAAACAAGAGACACTGTTTGACAGGATCGAGGTGGAGCTCAAAGGGGTACAATAGGCTCTTTATTCGAGCCGCGTAGTGCCTATTGCGCCATTTTCAGTAGGGGACATATAAGTAGGAGATGAGCCTGCCCAACTACATAGACTAGAAAACTTGATAGAGTCTCGCCTTCTTCATGTCCAGGAGGAAAATGAACAAGCCAAAGAGGCCCTAAAGCAAGCAAAGGAGGAAGCCATAGAGCAACGTCGGGTTGCGCAACAAGAAAAATATGACCTCCAAGCGAAGTTTGCAGAGGATAGAGCGTAGCTCCAGAAGGATAAAGAACAGTTTCTTGCAGAGCAGATGGGATTTAAAGAAGCAGTCACCAGATCACTTCGCTCTGTGATGGGCCTAGCATAGATGGAAGAAGAAACTATTGAGAGCCAAGTGGAGAAGCTTGCTAAATATTTTCAGTAGCTTCAAGAAATATTGGTAGAACTGGAACTACGAGTCATGCCAAGCACTCCGCACGAAGTGCGAGATCAGAGAGAGGAAACTGCCAGGAGCACAGTTGAAAGAATCAAGGCATTAGTCTTGGAATGCAATCAAATCAGTAGTCGAAGTGCGCAGACCTACGAGAGCCTTGGATAAGACCCAAAACTAAGGACATTGGAGTCATATCTCTAGGAGGTGAAGCAACAAGCAATGATAGTACAAGCATAGTTGAAGCTATTGTCACTGTTGAGAGGATGAAAATGTCACGGGAACAATGCATGGTTAAGAAACAGGTCCATTCCATCCAGAGTAAAGTCATGGAAGTGACCCAGAGGCTCCAGCCAGTACAGGATGAATCTTGCACACTTTTTGAGGAGATTGAAGGACAAGGTGCACAACTAGAACAAGTAGTCACCATGGTAGAACAATGCTTGGAAGGATCAGTGACTGAAAAAGTTATTCAAGAGTTCGTCGAAAAGGAGGCTCTAGTGAAGCAACAGGTCAAGGCCTTTGAGGCAGATTTACCCAGATCAGAGTGACTCGGGATGAGTCACAGGTGAGTGTTGGGGGCCTATTGGCCCTTGACCAAGTTTTCTAGAAATGCTAGTCATGTTTGACCAATTTTGGGGACTTCGACAGGCTGGTCGAAGACAGAGCACCAGGTGAAGTGGAGATCATGGGATCTCACCCCCTTTTGTGGGATTTTTGGGTTTAGGGTATATGTAACGGGTATGGGATGTCGACCCATGGGTCTTAACCATGCTTAGGCCCCTTTTGTAATGTATAAATAGATATCTAGGCAATGTAAGAAACACACTAGATCTAAGAGGTTTGCGGTGCTAAGTGTTGTATTGTTTTGAGTGCAAGAGATGTAAGCGGTTGTATCTATGTGATTGGGTTAGCTCTCTGCATATTCTGTATTGAAAACTTGTAGGGCTAAGTGAAAGTGATTGTAAGAAAGGCTATTTGTTGTGCGAAGCTTAGGGAAGGAGGATCCTTCGAGGTGCACATAGATCTCTTGTGCTATGTGGATTTGGTTTTGAGGCTCTGTGCATGTAATGATATTGACATAAGATAATAAAGAAGACGAAGAGTTGGTGGACATAGCCCCACGCTGGGGGTGAACCACATATATCCTGTGTTATGGTTTCTTTGTGTGATTGATGTGATTTATGCTTAGTGTTGTCATGTTTATGTATGTTATATGCATCTGATATAGTAGCTTAGTGTTTAGTAATGTGAATGAATGTTATTTTGGCTCTATTTCTATGTGTTAAGTGCTTGGATGTGTTAGATATTCTTGAATACGACGATGTTCTGTAATTAGGGTTCTACCTGTGATGTGAATAAGGGTTAAATGCTAATGAATGCTAACTGATAAGTGCTCTATTAAGTATTGTAATCATAGATCTATGTCCCAGCTAGGTTTCATACACTTGATTCCTGCAACCCCCCATGCCTCTACCTCAAGTGAGACTTCATCTGCTTCGTAGGTGTTGCCGAAAGGGTCAGTAGTTAGGGTTTTGTTGGTGTGTTGTTGTAGCGTTGAACCTTGGGTCTGCCCCTGTGCCAAAAATCACCATGAAAAAGGCCCCAAATCACCACACAAGAGACATATGAGGGAACCATCATCAATGATTTGACTTCACTCTATAGTTATACTACCTTGACTTCATCAACGATTTATGAAAAAATACCAATAGTTAATTATGATAGTAAAATAAAATTTGGTAAAATGTTTTCTAATAAGTCCAATGGAATGAGAGAAAAACACCTAAGGAGAGTGAGAGGTGAAATTTTTGAAAGGATTCCCTTTACACTATTGAGTTTACAAGCATACATGCCTAGCTTTTATAGATTAAACAAGTGATTTTACAAGGGAGAAACAAAAGAGATTTGTATCATCCTCTAAACAACTCAACCATACATAAATTATAATATCAAACAAATCATACCATTAACAACATAATGAAACCCAGTAAAGGAAAAATAGATAATTTAATCTAACCTCTAATAGTTGATCATTTTAGCAAATTCATGCATTTCAATTTATAAATGTTGTTGATGCTTTTGTTAAAATAATTTATAGGTTTCATGTGTTTTTTCCAAAGTGATAAGCAAGTACAAATGGTTGCATTAATGATATAATACAACTTAATTTTATCATTGCTACAAAAGTGATGCCATTGTGTCACTAAATGTAGCAAAGAGAGGTGTTGAAAACATCTATATGACTCACCGATGTTGTATGATTTGACATTGCTAATATTTAAGTATTTAGGCCAACAAAGGTGGTGAGAAATTTTTTTAAATACTATTTTTTCATTTCAAATATCAAATTCTTTAGGTAGACAAAATATTTTTGTGAATGATGAGCAATATTATTGTCACAAATGATTGCAATTGAAAAAAAAATGATATATTACAACATATTTTTTTATTTTTTTACTATCACATTGTAAGAGTTTAAATCATCACTGATTTATAATTAATATCATGTTTCTTAGTAGGGGTGGAAAGTGTGAGGGATCATATTTCTTGAAGGATACTAGGAAGTTGCATACATTTAGACTAGTTGACCAACATAGATCCATCTTACCTTCGGATCTATCATGCGCTGAGAGGGATCAAATCCATTGAGGTGAAAACCTCCTTTTAGAGTGAAAACATTGAGTAAAGGTTTGCACCTCGAGGGATTTGATCCATATCTGCACATGATAGATAAGTAGTTAAGATGGATCTACGTCGGTTCTAGTCGTGGGAAAGAATGTGAATTTTTTAGATGATAATGTTTATCTATATGTATATGTTTAGGATGAAATTAATAATTTCAAATTTACTTTATTATGAATCCAAATAATAACAAAATAACATTTTTTTGTGATGAAGATGTCAAATAATAACAAAATGGAGTGGCTTATATATTGAATAACATATATAATACATCATATCATTAAGAAGTGATATGATGAAGATATTGAATAACACATATATTATATATATAGTAATTGATCTCAATATATCTTCTTCCTCTTTTCTCTTATACACAAGGACACACTTTCCTATCTTTCCATATTGATCATATGGAAATGTAGGCAGAAATCAGAGACCATGCAAAGATTTAACTTGAGATATTACACTAAGAGTCAAACCTTGAGGAATTTTAAACCTCCCAAGTTTTTCACATTTTATATATATTAATATTATAATGATTTTAACTTGCAAACACCAATTTATAAATCAAACCTAACCAAGCAAAGTATAGTACTTCATCTTATAATATCTATTTCGAAATTGGTTTTCACTGGATTATTGCTAAATTCATTTCACTTGATAATTTGCACTATTTCACAGTTGAAATCAATATATAGGATTAATTTCCTTTGTATAATTTCTTCAATTAATTAATACACTAGATTTTTTTTCATAGTATTATCATTGAAATCAATGCAACCTTTTTTTAATGTTATATCATTATCACTAAAATCATTTCACCCTATTTTTTTATGTTATATCATTGTTAACATGAATACAAATACTTGATTATCATAAATCATTTTTCATTGTATCATGAATTAAATCAATGCATATTATTTTGCATTATGTCATTATTGAAACCAATGTGACTAATTTCTCTAAATCATTTTTCATTGTAACATCTCCAAAATAAATGCACCATATCATTTTGTGTTATATTATCGCTAAAATAATTTCAAATCCCTTATTTATTTCAATGTTTTTTTTAATATCATCGGTGAAAACAATATGCCCTATTGGTTTTTGTTATATGACCCAAATCAATATGACCTATTGTTTTGTGTTATATCGTCACTGAAATCAATGTATTTAATGATTAATATTGAATTATCTTTTAGTTTCCATGATTGGAACATATCGATAGTATAAACCCAAACCTATTGACTTTTGAAACATTCTTCATTTTGATAACCCATTAAAGCATAGTTATATATCTGGAACCCGATTAAAACATAATTATATATATATATCTTGAGAAGCCTTTCATCCTCTTCATATTGAACTATTATCTGAATAATATATTCAATCCCAATATACTTCTTGTTACCCTGATAGGCGTACACCTATTGGAAATAGGCATATTTAATGGGCTTTTAATCATAGATGGACTTTTAATGGGCATGATTTCTCATCCTCCAAATATTCTTAGTCGCCACACTAAATGAAAGACTCTGATTTGAAGTATTAACTTCCTTGCATGACAAAATATGTTTGTTCCTCATTAAAAGAGGTGATTGTCGTGATTAGGATTATAATGATGAACTACTTTAGATTTTGGTTTTTAATGAGTTTAATTAGTATTTTTTTTAATGTTTTTAGGTAGGTGAATGGAGTTAGGTTTTCTTACTGAGGTACGTGGAGCTTTGTGCATGAATGAAGCCCTTCACCTTATTGTAGGCAGGCTTGGTGGAGGTGTGTGGAGCTTTGTGGGTGAGTGGAGGGCATGGAGCACCTACTTAAGAGTTATTCTCACTCAAGAAACGTGTTATGCCCAAGAGTTTTTTATTGTACAATTCACGGAGTGCAATTTCATTTCCTTACTGCTCCTTCCCACATGTTCAGATGCGTTAATTCCCTTCGACAGGTTTTATCTGCCTAGGTTTCCTGGCTTATGGTGCATGTTTTGAGTGAGTTTTATAGTTGCAAGTCTCACATATGCTGAGACCGACTGATGATAAGTGAGTTGCGAAGATAATGCAATTCGTATCTTCTTCCATAAGAAATTCAAGGTCAAGAACCCTTCGTATCTTCTTTTGAGAGGATTATGCAATTTGTATCTTTTTTGTATGCTATTTGTATCTTCTTTTGTAAGCAAATCCTATCTTCAATTGGGATTATGTAAGACAATTCGTATTTCAATGGACATAGTCTGTCATTCAGAGTCACCATAAGTAATAGAAGAACGTCGACGATGTATGATGTTGCCCCAACTAATTGGTAATTTGGACAAATATTGTCTACCTCTCAACAGTTCAGATTAATGGCATTCTCTACTATTTGACAGTTTGGTGAAACATTTGTGATAGATTTCAGACCATCCTTCTAATAAAAGGTTAACATTTTCACGCTTTAAATCCCATTTCGGCCTTATAGTACTAGGATATTATTATTGTAATTCATATTGTTAATAAATTGTGCATCTTGATATTTCAAGATTCGTTTGAATGTTTGATATTATTACTGTAATTTGTATTGTTGATAAACTCTGCAACATGATATTCTAAGATTTGTTTGAACATTTGGGTGTATATCGGGAGTATTGGCGAATAATATATTGAAGTAAAGTTCCTCACCTAAATCCATATCTAACTGTAACTGAGTATTATCGTTTGTCAATAATTTTGTTGGAAAATTAATACTACCAACAAAGGACTTTAATGTTAGCAGTGGGTTTTCTTTAATTAAGTTTGGTAACAATATTACCACATCCCCAATGCATTAGGATGAATATTATCCATTAATTTGTAGTATGCTACTTTGTTTTTTGTCATGTAAATATTATATTCCAAGATATTTAGAAACAGGTTTGATATAGGGAGTAGGATACAAAAATTATCATAACCTACATAATTTTACTTTATCGAAATTTTAAGTTATAGGTTTTTTATGTCTCTCTTTTGAGGGGCCTCTCGATAAAATGGAAACCTCAAAAAATCATGAAATATATGGATAAGTAAATTTTTTTATTTTTTTTCATGGATAATGAATTTAACTTTATATTCAAGCCATTTTTATGGATAATGAATTTAACTTTACATTCAAGGAAGTAGATGTAGGTTAGTTTAAGACAAGGAACCAAAATTCTATTCGCAATGAATTGATTCCATATTCAGTGAAATCCTATACTCACATGTCTCCTGAGTATAGATTCCCCTCCGGGAAAGAGAAAAAGCAAAAACTCTAGAATATAAAATTGGGGAAAGAGAAAAAACAAAAACTCTAGAATATAAAACTTTTTATTATGCTTTCTTTTAAACGTTTTATTTTCCATGTTTATGGAGGTTGTGATTAGTATAACACCATTTAAAATGTTTGACGACTATTGAGTTTTTAAATTAGGTTAGGGTTAGGGTTTGTATGTGAAAATTAAATAGATGTTAATCTTTTACTAGTTTGTACAGTCTATCTATTGTAGCTTAACTATTGCATAATATACAATAAATTTGATCTAAATTGTTTCTAATTTTGTCATTATCGTCGTTTATGAGTGACAAGTTATGTAGTTGTGCTAGTTTTTTTACATTTGAAACAATTTGAAAATGGATGGATGTCCAAAACTTGACTACTTTTGTCATATTAGACTCATTGAAAAATAATTTTATATATTTATATGATACATAATAAATATGTAATATCTCGTGCTAAATTTGAAGTCTCCAAGCCATCAAAATATTCTGGAAATTAGCATAAGTTTGATATTTTTCTAGATTTAATAATCATCTTAATAATGATTTAGGAATAGTATTGAAATTTGTAATAATTATTCAAAATATTATACTTTGATTTTTATTATTTTCATAGTTAGTTATTGCTTTCAAAAATATATGAACATAATAAAACCCTACTAATCCAGATTTGATCATATATTATTTTTCATCTATCGTGATGCTTTCAGAGTGGAAACAATTGGAGGAATCAACTTGAAGGGTGATTTTAGTGGTAGGTCCGAGTCTAAAAAACCTTCTCGATCCATTTTGAAGAATTAAATGATTTTTTTTGGGTTCTAGTGTCTAAAACGTGTGTGGACCCCCTTGAAAGTATTCTACACTATGATACCTTTCCAACAACGTAGATTGTGCGTCAATTGGAGTTCCTATGCAAATGTTATGCCTCCTGCAAGTTGACCTACCATGTCAACCACCATGGTATGAGAGGATGCCACGTCACTCACTGTTACTCATGCATATGGGGCTAGCCATGCATGTAATTTATAATATTATAGAGGGTCCAAAACCCTATCACAATTGATGGTTAAGGAAGTCAGAAACCTACTCCTAGTTGGCTATCAAGATATGTTAAATGTTGGGCCACTAGGAGGAGAAGGGGTTCCATTCTTTGCATTGTATCTTGTTCCATAGATGAGAAAAAAATATGAGAGTGGTATTTTGTTAGAATAATAGAGGATGAGATATTCTTTAGAGGTCATACATGCCACGGGTAAAAGGAAACTCCATAGAGAGTGCTTCCTTCTATGTACATGCATCATTTCTATATGAAAGAAAAGAAAGTAGAGAAACCTCACCTTATAGCTGTGTTTTCTCCCATATTAGGTTTTCCAGGTCATATCTTGTGTTTATTTGTGAATGGTGTTATTTTATTTTACTATTCTTTGTTTTCAAAATTTTATCTATTTCATGAATAAGAAGAAAAATTAGTAACTAAATATTTTGGAAATGTAAAGGAAAAGTAACCTTAATAGTAAATATTTCAGTTATTTATCAAATATGTTGTGATGAATTTTTCTAGTGGAATATCCACAATAGTTTACAGATCATATTGGTATCAAAGTAGGTTTTTGTTTTAGGTATTTGTGGGAAGTTGAAATCTTTAGATATCAAATTAACGAGAATTCACAGAAACTGTAACATCCCCCATTATAATCCCCAGTTTAATTAATGTTGGTGTAGATATAATGTGTGGCTACGGCCAATGTGATGTAATATGTGAATTGTATTTAAATGTTTTAATAATAAAAATATAATGCCATCTACTAAGGGGACATAGAAAAGATATGGGGGATAAATTAATTCATAAGAGAGGAGAGTGTCTAGGATAATGGCTGAGAGGGATTCAAGGGGGGATTACCCATGAATATTAATTCAACCCATTTTCCTAAATTTGATATTTGTATATGAACCTTCCCATTTCTAATTGAGTGTTCTCAAAGTCGATCATTGAATACATGTAAGAGGGTGGGTGTGAGTAGTCACATCCCAAAGTTATTGGGCACATGGGAATTGAGTACAATCATCTTGGGGAAGAGTCTGAGTCAAGAAAGGAAAACCAAAGAGAGGAAATTTGTATGGGTTGGGAAAAAAGTATAACACATAGAGTTTTTGTGCACAAGGAGAAAGTAGAGAACAAGAAAGAGAGCCTGGAGCTAATGAATCCATGGAGGGAGAATTCTAGAGCAAGTTGGAGCATATTAGAGTGTGTGAGTTGCAATAAAACAACACGTGTTTTTTGTTGGTTTGTTGGTAGTTTTCCTAGAAACCAGTTTTATGAGTTCCCAACTGAGAGATCCCTAGCTACTTGCGCCAAAGAGACCCTGATAATCGAACAAGATTTTTGAGGGATTGAGATTGGTGAAGGGGAACATTCCTTAGGTTGGGAAGGTCAAGAGGAAGAGAGCTAGTGTAAAATTGGGATAGTTGTAGGAAGATATCAATGGGTTCATGTGAGTTTATGAGTTGTGAGTGGATTGTGAGAGACCAACCTCTTTTGTGTATTATTATCCTCATATCAAGGGTGACTTTCTCTTGATGTTTGGAACACTCGGTCTATGGTTGGGTGGAACTTGTGTCCCAAGAAACTGGTTTCACAATCATTGTTAAAAGATAAGTCTTTTATCTTGTTGATGTGTTATTTCATGATTTTAATTGTTGTGCATAAACACTGTGTATTATTTAGGAATGACTTATATGTTGTTTTATGAATGATTAAGCTTCATTTAATGTATACTATTAGTTTTGGATTACTGAGAGGGGGGTGAATAAGTAATAGAGCAATTTAATCATTTTTCACCATAAAATGAAAGTGTTATATCAATGTAGCATTATCATCCAATAGTTGCAGAGTAAATAAACAATGAATAAATGAGAAATCACACACATACACAGTACAACAATGTTTTACGTGGAAACCCAAAGTGGGAGAAAACCACATAATGTTTTTTCTTATATGTCTTTAAGAATTACATTCATTGGAAGCACCAACTTCCTTTTTTTTCCAAATGTAACTAGAAGGATGCTCCAACCCCCTAGTTTCTCAAGCTACCACCTGAAGGAATATCCAACTCCCCAATTCTTTGGCTACAACTAGAAGGAGACTACAACCCCCTATGTTCTCCGACTACAATCAGAAGGTGGATACAACCACCTATCCTTGCCTTGTCCAACCGCCCTGGCGTATAAGTAGAATGATGGAACCCCTATCACACTATCACTGTGAGATATAACATTGTACAACTGTACCAACCTATACCACTGACCTGCAACCAACCTATACCAATAAATTGAACCATGCATCAACCATGAATCAGCTTGTACCTCAACTTGTAATCAACTTGTACCATAAACAAGTGCATCAACCATGCACCAACCGGTACCAAACAACCTGTAGTCAACCTGTACCATAAACAAGTGCATTAACCATGCACCAACCTGTAAGTCAACCTATACCATGAACATGTGCATCAACCATGAACCAAACCTGTACCTCAACATGTACCATGAACAAGTGCATCAACCATGCACCAAACTTGTACAAATAAAATGTCACAACAACCTGTCCAAACAACCTATCACAACAACCTGTCTCATCAATATCATCAACCAAATCAGATCTACTCACCAATATCAATCACCAAGACGACTCTCAAATATGTGCATCAACCAAGCATAACACAAAAACTCATAATCATCACCAAGATCAATATGTGCTTCTAATAATATACCAATACAAATATGCTACATCAACCATAAACCATGTGTCAACAATAATACTAACAATTGCCTCCAACCATGTACCAATTATGTACCAATCATGTATCAACTACTCATCAACTATGACTCATCAATATGTACCAACATCATCAAATATACACCTCATGTATGTGCCAACTCGTCCACTACTTGTCTCAACCATGTACCCAACATGTACCTCAACCAAAAGACCTCATCAATTTCATCATCCAAATCTGATTTGTAACTATGTAATAGACCTGGTGTATATTATCACATACCTGCAAACCTTCCTTAACTTTAACAACAAGAGACTAGCATTTTCATCAAACGTTTCTTTAGTCTCACGTCACTAGTTTTGGATTAGTCAACAACCCTAACTTGAAATAATCATAACTATGTACCTGTAATGAACAAAGATATGAAAATAGTACACAATGTTATTCAATGTGTTTTATGCAATTCCTCTAGGTATCACTACTTGGAACCTCTCAAAAAAGGAGTTATATGAAAAATGGCATACCTTGTTGAATTCTGGCTTATTCTAGAGAGAGAACTTATAGAGCATGCCCCAGACGGAATATTTGTTGTATGGATATGAACATTTTACAAAGAATACTACATACTATACTCTAACCAACACACTTTTTCTTACTTAATTTGGATCTGTTATGAAGAAGTTATGACGTTTTTACCTGAAACACCTGTTTTAGACTAGTTTCAGGACTAGCCAAAAACCCTATTTTCCACGAAGTGTAACTGAAAAAATAAAATGACCCACAAGATTAATTTAATACCACAGATACTTGGATATGTTTTCTCAATGACCTATAAATTTCACGATCTGAATAATTCTAGAAAAAAAGTTATTGCGAAAATGGTGAGATGACTTGTAAATAACATACCTTAGAAAGCATCATCAAAAGAATTTATCCTCCCTTGAATTTCAACCTTCTTTACTTCACCTTCTCTCTGAAATTCAGATTATATATCCTTTGGTTACCTCATTCACCTGTATATATTCAATATTCTCAAGTGTGATATGAAATGAGAGAGCCTTGCTTCTTATTTATACTTTCATGTAGCTTCCTCAAGGGATTACCTTTTAACCATCTTAACCCACTTTCCTTATTTTAGGGTTAACCAACTTCTAACCACTTGTCCAATTAGTAATTTATCCATTAAATTTATTTTTTAAATAATTTATTTTGTATCCACTTTGACTTATAGTACACTCATCACTTCACTTTACTTCAAGGGGTTACCTTCTAACCATCTTAAACCATTTTCCTTATTTTAGGGCTAACCCACTTCTAACCACTTGTCGACTTAGTAATTTCTCCATTAGATTTATTATTTAAATAATATATTTTTTATTCACTTTGAATTATAGTACACTCATCACTTCAATTTATTATTTACCTTCTAAAAATCTCTTAAACCACTTTGACTACTTTGACGTTTTGGGGCTTATAGATGACTCATGAGGGTTCTCCAACTTCACATGGCCATAACTCTCTAATCGTGAAGAGTTATGTGATGTTCCACATACCACCATAAATGGAATGAAATGTAATATCCATATAGAATATTTTTACCTACAAATATATCAAAACTCATACCATTATACATCAAACAAACGTGGGTTCATTACCCAAACCTGGGTTCTCCAACTTCACATGGCCATAACTCTCTAATCGTGAGGATTTATGTGATGTTCCACATACCAAAAGAAATGGAATGACATGTACTACCCATATAGAATAGTGTTACCTTCAAATATATTAAAAATCATACCATTATACATCAAACAAACTTGGTTCCATTACCCAAACCTTTATGCTACTGGAATTCGCTACCGAACTTTCTTCAAGGGTTTACATCAATCACTAAGGGTTGAAATCAATCTACAATATCACTCTCCAATGGTTTAAATAAATGACAACCAACAATCCATATCAATTTTCCATCAACCTAAGCCAATTGTCTGACAATTAGCATGTTGTAGATGCATCTATTCTATGGTTATAGAGAGTAGCTAAATCTGTTTTAATTCATAGATGCAAGCTACATGAAATGAGTTAACTTTAAAATGAATTATGTTAGTTAGGAAAATTTTATTTTTTATGAGTATTATGCATCGTAATGTCCCTCAGTTGGGTTGGGGGACATTTCATTATGGTATCAGAGCGTTTGGTTCAAACATCGAGCTTGGATGGGCACAAACCAGAGAAAATTGGTGAAAATTGTTGTTGCATATTTTTTATGTGACAGGCTAGGGAAAAGTGGAGAAGAACAGAGAGGCATCCCCAATTTCGTGTGTGAAATCCGGGTTTATATGATTCCAGACAGTTTAATAGGTTCCATGGATCCAAGCAGTAAAGTTGCAGATCGAAATTCGACCTAGAATGGTCGAAATTCAAGTTTTAATGGTTTCCTGTAGAGTAGAAGGGAGTTTGGTGAATCAATGATCGAGATCATGTTGGATATAAAGATCAACAGCCGAGATTCACCTTGTTAAATTTAAAAATTCATAAGGTTCGGTTGTTTTGGAAGTTTGATCAAATCAATTACTGAGATTAAATTTTTGCGTTTGCAGGTTGAAGGAGATCGACGGTCTAGATTCACTTCAATTGTGATCAAAATTTTCTAAGTGTGAGGTTTGAAAGTAGAATACACCAAAGGTCGATGGTTAAATCGATGAGTTTGGAGAAGTGTTGAAAATTTTCTGAGTGTTAAGGTTCACAAAGATAAATCATCGAAGGTTGATGGGCCGACTGAAATGGCGAAGAGTTTGTTTAGCCATAAGAAATCTTTGACCATCGATGGTCGATGGTCGGAGGTTAGTTGGATTTGGTGAATTATTTTGAATCAATAAAGAGACATTTTTTATGGCCAATGGGTCGGTGGTAGGATAAAATCGGAAAATTATTTCTAATTAGGAAAGAGAATTCGCCAATGGTCGACGCGTCGATGGTTGGATGTTTGTTGATTCAAAAATGTTTTTGGTCATTCAAGAGAATCGCCTGATGGTTGATGGGGGTAAGATGATAATGACATCAACATCCACATGCCATTCCACATCACCCAAGTTGACACCTTAGGATGATGTGTCATGCCATGTTAGCATCCACGTGTCATGTTACATCACTAGTTCCAAGGTCAATCAACAGAAGTGATCGATGGTTGATGGTCAAGTCATCCAATTTCAGAAAGTGTATTCAACAGTATTTGGGGAACACATATTATCGATGGTCGATGGTCGAATCAACCGATTTAAAAATTTTGCGCAAATATGTTGTCGGGGAGTTGGGCCAACGACTGATAGTTGGATCGATGGTTTGGGAAAATTGTTTTGCATGTCCAAAGGAAAGTTTTGATCATCTATGGTCAATATATTCTGGTCAATGGTTTTCATTTCTCTTGATTTGAGATAAAAAATTAAAATTTAAAGGTTTTTATGGTAGTAAAACAATTTGTTTATGCAAATTTTTGTGGTTTTTGAAAGTCATTAACTTCCAGGGCATTTTTTGAGGCTGTAAATGATGTTTTTAGCAAGTAAGCCCCAAAAGAATAGAATATATGAAGGTACAAATTGTCTCTATAGATAAAATAAAATAATTCAAAGAGAGTTATCCAATGAGCTAAACGGTTTGCAAAACGGACCTTGTATGAGAAAGTTACAACCAAAACAATGAGGGTAAAATTTTAGCACCAGTTTTACTTCCAGAGGGTATAAATCCATGCTCAGAAGTCTATTTGGGGCACAAGTGTAGTCACTGGAAATATTATGATCCACAAAGTCCAGCAATGGAGTCATATTTTGGTTATGGTTACCTGAAAAATGCACAGGAAGAAAAATAAGACACCTATAGCATCCATGGGTAAATTGGGTAAAACATCATAAATGTCTCTAGACCATAAATTTCACCTCGGAGCTCGGATTTTAGAAAATGAATAGGCGTTGTAAAGGTATTGAGGATTAGAATACATTTATTAATACATAATTTTGAATTGGGCAATGAAAATTCTCATTAATTAATAAAGAGATTTTTGTAGTAGTAAAAGAGTGGAAAATTGTAGCATGTAGATGTTGTAGCTTTTCACTCAGAACTCATATTGAGGCATGAGTACAACCATTGGAAATTTGTTTCAAAGAATAATGCATCAAGGGAAGAAAAATTCAAATTAGTGCAATGTTTCCTTCTTAAAATGATGAAGAAATATCATGTATTCCGATGGATGAAATGATTTATGCTATGCATGTTCTAACAATGATTATGACATGCACATTTCCTGTAGAGTTAAAGGTACAAGAAATAAACTTTGGTTCTTATATGAGGACTTGATTTATGGAATATTCTCAAGGATATTGGAGCCATGAGGATGGGTTCATAGGTTTGCATGTCAGCATGGGGAATGATGAGACAAAGTGAAATGGAAGAAGGGATAAGAAGGAGCCTGTCACTATGAGAAGCCTTTATAGATAATTTTAAAGGTACACGGATGATAATGAAAGGATTATGAAGGATCAAGAAGAGATAATTAAATGTTTGAATATCTTGCACAAGTAATTCAACAAGGATTCTTACACTAAGAAATCAGTTGGTGCTAGACAAGTTTCAACATCTAGATCCCATAGAAAAAGGGATTATCATGGGAATGATAGGTAGACAAGAAGCATGAGTAGGAACCATAATTATCCAAAACATTCAACAAGAAGGACTCATGAAATTCCAGGACCAAGGATCATCCCAAGTGTGTCTCTTGTTCAGAGGAAAATAAGAATTCCTGAGGCAAACATCTTGCAAGGTGAACTCAGGAAGATTAAGCCACCAACTTTCAATCATTAGAATAGGATAGGAGAAGATGTCGAAACCTAGCTGTTGGAAATGAAGAAATATTTCTAGCTGCATGATTACCCCTCCCTGGTAGAAGATATAATTTCCACCTACCACTTAAGAAAGCCAATAAACATGATGAGAAGAGGATCTCATGGAGGAATTTCAAAGGATATTTCCAAGATAAATATTTGTCTAAGAATTAATATGAAAGGAAGATGAAAGAGTTCTTTTAACTCAAGTTGGGAACCATGAAAATGGAGGAATATGAGAAGAGGTTCTTTGAATTGTTGAAGTTTGTGGAATTCATAAAGGATGAGAAGGTCAAAATACAAAGGTTTCTAAGTGGGTTACCATCCTTCTATAGTGACAAGATTTAATATGATAACCCCAAAACTTTGGAGGAATCCATAAGGAGAGAAAGGCATATTTATTAGCAAATCAATGGAAGGCTAGTGTTCCAAAAGGCTTGGGATGAAAAGATTAAAGGGAAAAAGGATCAAAGGAAGAAAGGTTTTAAGCCACCCTTTTTGAGAAATAATTCCCAAGGAAATCAACAAGGTCATTCATCCAAAAATGAACACAAGACTGTGGAAACATTTTGGAAAAGGCCAAGGAAACACCTTGTACAATGTTGGGGATGTGAGGGAAATCACTTATATAGGTATTTCCATCACAAAGGATAAATAATGAGGATTGTCCACAACATTCATGAGGCTGAAACAATGGAATAGATGGGAGGAAGCATGCTAAGAATTTATGTAGCCTTGGACAACAAGAAAGAAAAGTATCAAAATCCCATAATTGAAGTGAAAGGTAAGATTGATAACCAGTCCATAGAAATTTTGATTGATTCTGGAGCTACCCATATTTACATAAATGATAACATTGCTGAAATATTTCACTTGCAAAGGAGTAAGCATAAGAAATCTTGGTTAGTTCAGTTAGCCACGGGGCCTAAGAGGAAAAAAAATGAGTTGGTTAAAGAATTTGTGATAGACATGAATGGGCTTGTCACAAAGGAATATATAAACATCATACCATTAGGTTCATATGATTGTCTAATTGGCATGGATTGGTTGGAAAAACATCATGTTGTCCTAGACAGTTACAACAAGAAAATCACATGTCTTGATTAAGAAGGGAAGAAAGGCAAGATTCAAGGCATTCCGAGAGTTGTAGTTGTTAGAGATATTTTAGCTATTCAGTTGAAGAATAGTTTCATAAAGGGATGTCATATTTTTGTAGCCCACCTAGGAGAGGAAGACAAAGATAAATTGATAATAATTGAAGACCATCCAGTCTTTAAGGATTTTGAAGATGTTTTTAGAGGAATCTTAGGATTTCCACCAAGGAGAGGCATTGATTTCTCTATTGATTTGGTGCTAGGAGCTGCCCCATTATCCAAGACACCATACAGAATGGGCACACTATAATTCAAGGAGTTGCAGATGCAACTTGGAGATATTTTAAAGAAGGGATATATACGCCCTATTGTGTCACCTTAGGCATCCCCAATTCTTTTTGTGAAGAAGAAAGATTGAACCTTAAGGTTGTGCATTGATTTCAAATAGCTTAATAATGTCACCATAATGAACAAGTATCCTTTTCTAAGAATTGATGATTTGTTTGATCAATTGAAAGGTGCAAGGATATTTTCCAAGATTGACTTAAGGTCATGTGATCATCAATTAAGGACAAAGGAGGAAGACATCAACAAGACAACATTCAGGAAAAGGTATAGTAATTATGAGTTCATGGTAGTGCCATTTGGACTATCAAATGCCCCATCAATATTTATTTGTCTGATGAATGAAGTATTCAGGGAGTACTTGGACAAGTTTGTGATTGTGTTCCTAGAAGAAATTATTTTCTAATATAAGTCAAAGGAGGAACATGAGAATCATTTAAGAATGGTATTGCAATTTTTAAGAGAGCATAAGTTGTATGCTAAGCTAAGTAAGTGCATGTTTAATTAAAAAGAAGATAAACTACTTGGGGAATATAATTTCAGAAGATGGGATAACATTAGATCATGAGAAGAAAGAGGCCATTAGAGGATGCCCAGTGTCAAAGAATGTGATATATTTTAGATCATTTATGGGTCTTTTCGGTTATTACTGAAGATTCATAAAAGGATTCCTAAAGATTGCAAGTCAAATTACTTCTTTGCAAAAGAAGGGAGTGAATTTCGAATGGACTTCCAAGTGTGAAGAGAGTTTTCAAAATTTGAAGGAAATATTGACAAGTGCACCAATATTGAATATTGTAGACCCGAATGAAGATTTGATTATATGCATTGATCCATGAAAGGAAGGGATCAGTGGAGTCATCAGTAAAAATGATCATGTTGTATGCTACGAGTCCAAAAAATTAAAAGAGCATTCAAGAAATTATGCTACCTATGATCTAGAGTTAGCAACAATTGTACATGCATTAAAAATGTGGATACATTACCTTATGGGTAAGAAATTCAATCTAAGGAAAAATCATTGTGGTATGAAAAATTTGTTTGGACAACCAACACTAAATTCCAGACAAACTAGATGGTTGGAATTTTTGAGTGAATATGAATTTGAAATTAAGCACATAAAGGGAAAAGAAAATTAAGTGGCTGATGCACTCAGTAGGAGAGCTCATGAGAAGCATATTGCATCCATAAACATGTACAAGAATGATCTGAAATATCAAATTATTGTAGCAGAAAATTCAGATCAACATTATCTAAAAGTAAAAGAGATATTACAACAAGGTAATTTTCATTAGAAATTTAATTCTTATGAGTTGAAAGAAGATGAAATTCTCATGTACAAAGGTAAGGTGTATGTGTCGAATTCCATTGAGCTGAAAAATGAAATGTTGAAGGAAATGCATAATGTGCCATAAGTCAAGCACCCAGGATATCCAAAAACAATTGAAGCAGTAAGAATCCAATACTTTTGGTTAGGAATAAAGAAGTGGATAATTACATATCTATATGTATATAATCCCAAAAGATAAAGACAAAGCATAGACATCCAACAGGTTTTCTACATCCATTGCCCATTCTGGAATGGAAGTGGGAAGTTGTCACAATTTATTTTATTACTAAGATGCCTAGAACAGTGAAGAAACATGATTCCATCATGGTGGTGGTGGATAAATTGACTAAGTCGTCGCATTTTATCCCAGTAAAGAATACACACAAGGTAGAAAATATTGCAGAAATATATATGAAAGAAGTTGCTAGGCTACATGGAATTCCTGAGGAAATAGTTTCAGATAGAGATCTGAAGTTTACATCTAATTTTTGGAAGGGTTTTCTCAAAGGATTTGAGACAAATCTAAATCTTAGTAGAGTGTATCATCTAGAGTCATATGGAAAAAAATAAAGGACAAACATGATAATTGAGGACATTGTTAGAATGTGTGTGATGGATCAACCATCAAAGTGGGAAGATTATATTCATTTAGTGTAATTTTCATACAAAAATGGGTATCATGCCTCATTGAAAATGAAGTCATTTGAATAATTGTATGGCAGAGAATGTAACACGCTAGTGAGTTGGGATAATCCAACAGATGGAGAAGTTGTTGGGCTAGAATTGTTAAAGGAAATGCAAGAGAAGATGACAAGGATAAAAAAAATTAAAGGTTTCCCAGGATAGGAACAAAATTTATGCAGACAAGAATAGAGTGTTTAGAGATTTTAAAGTGGGAGAACATGTGTTCTTAAAAGTAAATTCAAATAGAAGTTCGATAAGTTTTCGTAGTTTCCCAAAGTTGGAAGCAAGATATTGTGGACCTTTTGAAATATTAAAAAAGATAGGGCCAACTACATACATGTTAGCATTGTTTGCATCCATGAGATTGCATAATGTATTCCATGTGTCATTATTAAAGAAATATGTGATGACCCTAACTACATAATTGATTGGGATGTGATCCAGGTGGAACACGAAGGGGATTTCCAGGTGGAACCAGTACGCATCCTGGATTGGAAATTCAAGGTGCTCAGGAACAAGGCCATAGGGATAGTAAAGGTTCAATGGAACTATTACGGTCTTGAATATGCTACATGGGATCATGAAGAAAAAAAGAAAGTAGAATACTCGCAAATTTTTGAAAATTTTGAAGAAAATGGAATGCAAGACTCCATTTTGAGCAGTTAGGGTTCTGGAACCACATCTCAGAGTCCTAGTCAAATGTGTTGCGCACTCTAATAATTGAACAGCTCATTGCTTGGGTTACCCATGATAGACAAATGCTACATCCCTATTATTACCCTTAATAAATAGATGGCGCATACGTTGGGTTATCCTTGATAAACGAATGGTGCATTACTTGGGTCCTCGTGTTGAGAGGAACATGTGATTTTGGTTAGAGTTGTTGCTAGAGTTGTTATATTGCATAATTTTATTTCTAGGTATTGTGATGTAAATTTGTATATATATGTATATCTACATAGAGTGCACCGAGGATGACACACAATTTTTGGGGAGGGGGAATGTATAATCCCCAGCTTAATTAATGCTTGTGTAGATATAATGTGTGGCTGCGACCTAAGAAATGTAATATGAAAATTGTATTTCAATGTTTTAATAATAAAAATTTGATTCCAGCTGCTAAGGGGACATGGGAAAGATATGGGGCCTAAATTAATCCACAAGAGAGGGGAGTGTCTAGGATAATGGTCAAGAGGGTTTCAAGGGGGAATTACCCATGAATACTAATTCCACCCATTTTCCTAAATTTTTTATTTGTATATGAATCTTCCCATTTCTGATTGAGTGTTCCCAAAGCCATTCATTGAATAGATGTAAGAGGGTGGGTGTGAGTAGTCACATCCCAAAGTCATTGAGTACATGGGGGTTGATTACAATCATATTGGGGAAGAGTGTGAGTCAAGAAAGGAAATCCAAATATAGGAAATTTGTATGGGTTGGGACAACAATATTACACATTGATTTTTCATGCACAAGGAGAAAGTAGAGAGCAAGAAAGAGAGATCAGAGTAGGTTCAGCCATAGAGGGGGATTTATAGAGAAATATGGAGTGTATTGGAGTGCATTTGGAGATGGAAAATCAATATCTAGGTTGTCAGGCATGAAGAGTGAGTTAGTGTTGGTTTGTTGGTAGTTTTCCTAGCAACAAGTTCCTTAAGTTCCCAATTGAGAGATTCCTAGCTACTTGTGCTAGAGAAACCCTGATAAACGAATGAGATTCCTGAGAGACTGAGATCGGTGAAGGGGTACATTCCTTGGGTTGGGAAGGTCAATAGGAAGAGAGTTGGTGTAAAATTGGGATAGATGTAAGAAGATATCAGTGGTTTCATGTTAGTTTATGAGCTATGAGTGGATTGTGAGAGACCACCCTCTTTTTTGGATCACTAGCCTTGGCTCGGGGGTGACTCGCTATTGAGATTTGGAGCAGTCATTCTATGGTTGGGTGGAATGTTCATCTAAAGCATCTTGTTGCACAAAAATTGTTAGAACATAACTGTTTTATCTTATTGCTATGTTATTTCATGAGTTTAATTGTTTTGCATTAACTCTGTGTATTTAGGAATGAGTATATGTTGTTGTATAAATGATTAAGCTTCATTTCATGTTGATTATTAGCATGTTGTAGATTCATATATTTGATGGTTATAGACAGTAGCTAAATATGTTTTAATTCATAGTCAAAAATTACAGGAAATGAGTTAACTGTAAAAAGAATTAATTTAGTTAGCATAAATTTAGTTTTTATGACTATTCCACACTGTAATGTCCCTTGGTTGGGTTGGGTAATGTTACAAACAACCTAGCCATGGTAGAAAATTGTGTTCATAATAACCCTCAAGATCTAACAGAAGAGATATTTGAGTGGTTGAAAGCACAAGTTTTCGACATCAGCTGCAATATGAACCTCCTCGTGGAGGATCTCGTAATCAAGCTTGAATTGTTCAAATATTATGGAATATCTAACTTAAATATCAAATCATAGAGGAAATCAAGAGATCAGGAAGACTCAGGAAAGGAGTCACGGAAATCATTCGAGAAAGAGCAGTCGAGATCGAGTGTCATGAACCCTTTACAATCCCTATTCAAGATGGAAGCAAAAGTGGACATAAATCCATACAAAGGTGAGATCAATACATTAAGACTAGATCATTGATTTCAACTACTACAAGTTTATTTTAGTGTTCACCATATAGATCAAGGGTAGGATATTTCATTTTATAGATTTAAGTTAGAGGGCCATGCCTTAAACTGATGGGAAATCCACATGGAAAAACTTAGGCTAGAGGGTGATCCACCAGTAACTAGGTGGAATGAATTCAAAACCCTCTTTAAGTCCCAACTCTACCCTATTGGGTATGTAGAGGACTAATGGATCCAATGGCACTACTTGAGATAGAGGAAGGGGAAGTGTCTACATGAGTACACCACTGAGTTCAAAAACATGGATGCATGCTAGGTATATCTCCCAAGAACCCATATGTACTCCTCAAGTGTCTGAGGGGTTTACACAATCATCTACGAAATAAGATGATGTTCTTCAAGCCAAGGATAGTGGATGAGACAACTGTACATGAACAATACCTATAAAATATAGGCCAAAACAAAGAGAATCTAAGTGGTTAGAATAAGAAAGAGAACCATGAAGCTTCCAAGGAGGGCAACAATAAGTGGAAAGAGGAAAAATATAAGAACACAAAAACACTGCAAATCATAGTAAATATCCTAAAATCCATTGCAATCATTGCAACATTGATAGACACACTGAGGAAAAATGATAGAAAATACATCTAAAGTTGAACCCGAAGAATAGTAATAAGGACATAAAGAAAAAGAATAGTCTAGCCACAGATTCAAACAATTAGGTTGAAAGTTTCTCAGATTTGGATGAAAATATTTTCTGCACAATTGTGTAGAATGAGGTGAATTTGAGTATCCTTCGTCACCAAGAAGAGAAGGAGATGAACAAGATTTTCCACATCAATATTCAAGTCAAGAATATTGGGATGGATGCTCTATTCGAATCTAGTTCACAGGATAATCTCATAGCAATGGATATTTTCAGTAATCTTGGATTGGAGGTTCACGATCATCCTAGCCCCTATCCATTGGGTTGGGTAAAAAAGGATGCAGAGAAAAAGGTAACGAAACAATATAATATTAAATTTGTTGTAAGTGTTGATTTTATTGACGAAGTGGAATTGGACGTAGTACCCCTTGATGTATGTGGAGTAGTTTTGGAAGCCCCTACATGTATATGGGGTATGCAATATTCATGTGGATAGATAACCAATACTAAATGATCAAGGATGGGAATTACTAAATCATTATCACACATAAAGTCAAGTGGTAGATCTCACTGGTAAGTGCCAAACAAGCCAAGAAGTTGATTAGTTCTAGTAAAAAAAAAAAAAAACTTTTCTTAAGAGAAAATCAATCTGATGATGAGTCAGTGAGAGTGAAGGTATCTCTGGAGGGGTGTAATAAAGAGAAAAAATATCATCTGGAGGATTTATTGTATTAATACAGAGGAGTGTTCAAGGAGCCTAAAGGGATACCACCCAAGAGGGATGTGGAGCACGAAATATAATTATTGCCAGACTTCCCATTTTTGAATATTGGGTTGTATAGACAGTCAATTCTGGAAGTGAATGAAGTGAAGAAGTATTTTTTGTAGTTATTGAAGTAGGGTGTGATTCGACCAAGTAACTCACCTTGTGGGTCACCCATGATAATTGTAACCAAGAAGGATGGGAATTGGAGAGTGTGTATCAATTACAAGGTATTGAACAAGATTACACTGAATAATTGATACCCTTTGCCAAGGATCAATGATCTATTTTACTAGTTTCAACATGTCAAGCACTTCACTAAGATGGATTTGAAATCAGTATATCACTAGGTATGGGTCAAAGAAGAAGATACTTGGAATATTTTCTTCAATACAAGGTAAGGTTTGTATGAGTGTTTGGTTATGCCATTCAATTTATACAATGCACCAGCTACATTTATGAGACTAATGAATGGAATTTTATGCCCTTATCTAGATTCATTGTTATTGTTTATCTGGACGATATGTTGGTTTATAGCACTACATGGGAGGAGCACATCTCACATATTACAAAGTTGTTACAGACTTTGAAAAATATCCAACTATTTTCCAATCTCAAGAAATGCTAGTTTGCTCAATAGTCCTTGGTGTATTTGAGGTATGTGATTGGTGGATGGGAGCTCAACATATATCCCACGAAGATGGATTCCATCATGAAATGGTTGGTTCCTACAAATTTCATTGAAGTTAGTAGTTTTTTTGGGGCAAACAAAATACTTGCGCAATTTCATAGCTTCATTTTCAGTAGTTGTTGCACCAATCCAATTCATAATAGTTAGTGGTAAGATTTTCCAGTGGGGGGAGAATCATCATAAGACCTTTGATGAGTTGAAAAGAAATATCAATCAAACACCAATTCTCTCACTACCAAACTTGTATAATCCCTTTGAAGTGGAGACAGACGCAAGTGGATATTCCATGGGAGCAGTACCGATGTAGGGAGGAAGGTTTGTATGTTATCATTTTGAAGCATTTCATGGGGATGTTCTCAATTACCCTGCCTACGACAAGGATGTCTATGATTTGGTACAAGATTTCAAAAAGTGGAAGTACTATCTGATGGGAAAGGATACCATCATCCACACACATCACGAGTCACTACAATATTTATAGGCCCAAAGTAAGCTACAACAAACCAGACATTACAGGTGGATGGAGTTTTTACAACAATTTCATCTAGTCATCAAGTATAAGAATGGTAGAAAAAACAAGTTGGTAGAAATGTTTTCACGACAACCCACATCCAATATTAAAACCCTGGGAACTATAATGCACATGGATCCTTTTACCCATGATGCATACAAATATGCATACATAGAAGATGAGGACTTCAAGGAGGTGTTTCAGTAGCTACATGAACATATTCATATAGAATAAGGTGACAATAAGGATGACTGTCATTTCCAATATGATTTATTCTAGAATCTTGACAAGCTTTGTGTCCCTAAAGGTGAAAGACTGCAGCTTATCAGAGAGGCTCACACCTCCAAGGTTGCAAAACATTTTGATGTTGGAAATAGGGTTGCCAATTTACAAGGGTATGTGTACTAGAACAGAATTCAAGAAGATGTAGCACAATATATTAAATCATGTATACTGTGTTGTACAAAGAAGCCTAATAACAGGAAGCAAGGTCTATACCATCCCTTACATGTACCCACTTGACCTTAGGAAATAATTTCCATGGATTTTGTGGGATTTTTACCAACCACATGGAAGGGACATGACTATTTATTTGTGGTACTTGACAGGTTCAACATTCTCATGCCTTGTATAAAGACCATAGAGGGAAAATAAACAACAAACTTGTTCTTTGAATAGGTCTAGGTGCACTTTGGGATACCAAGGAGCATTATATCATAAAGGGATACGATATTTCTTAGTGCATTTTGGAATACATTCTGGGAGAATATGGACACTAATTTGAAGAGGTATAGAACATTCCATCCACAGAAAAATGGGAAGACGAAAGTAGTGAATAAGACTTTTGTGCAACTTTTGAGGGGTTACAATTAAAAGCATCTGAAGACCTGGGATGAAAATATTATCTATATACAAAACTCTTATAATAGAGTAGTCCACATTTATATCGGTAAGTCAATTTTGGAAACCTTGTTTGGGTATTTTCCACCTTCACCCTTAGATGTTGTATATGGAAAACAAGGAGGAGTGAGGGAGGAACTCACATTAGATGAATTAAAAGCAGAAAAAATTATTGAGAAGACTAGGTAGATCCATTTGCAAGTACAAGAGACACTGAATAAGTCACATTAAAAATACAAGGATAGACATGACCAACACAGAATAAAGAGAACATTAGAGTGGGAGACATAGTATGGGTACAAATGAATAAGGAAAGTCTATATGGTCCTGGAAAAGGTGGGAGATAATTCCTACAGACTTAGTCTACCCACATACATGCACATTTAGTCAGTAGTGAATGTGGAGAATCTCAAACTCTATGATACTTCCATGTTGGATCATGAGGAGGAGAAGGTCCTACCTTTCATAGAGGACCTAGCACCATATTCTCACATAGAGTTAGAAGAGGACACAATTTTTCTTAAGCAGTCCAAAACTACAATACAAGGGAAGCATGAACTTTGGTAGATTAGGTTGAAAAAACAACTTAAAGGCAAAGAAAAGTTGTACTCTAGGGAGAAGGTAAAGGAAAAATTTCCACACCTCATTCAATAAATATTTTGGGGACCCAAAGACTCCCTAAATGGGAACGTATGATCTGAATTTTATCATTATATTATTTTTCATCTATCTCGATGCTTTTAGAGTGGAAAAAATTGGAGGAATCAACTTCCAGGGTCATTTTAGTGGTAGGTCCCATTTTGGAAAACTAGGGTCCAAAAAAATTTCATATTCATGTTGAGGCATTAAACAATTTTTGGGGGGGTTCTATTGTCTAGAACGTGTTCACACCCCATTGATGGTATTCTACACTCTAATACCTTTCCAACGGTGCATACGATGTGTCAATCAGAGTTTGTATGCAAAAGTTATGCCTCGTGCAAGTTGAAATACCATGTTGACCACAATGGTAAGAGAGGATTCCACTTCAGGCCTCGTTACTCATGCATATGGGGCTATCCATATATGTAATTTCAAGAAGATTCTAAAATTTCCAGAACCCTATCACAATTGAGGGTTGAGGAAGTCAAAAACCTACCCTTAGATGGCTATGAGGCTATGTTAAATATAGGGCCACTAGGAAGAGAAGTAGTTCCATTCTTTTACATTGTATCTTGTTCCATAGTTAGTAAAAACATCTAATAGAGGTATTATGTGATCATAATAGAGGATGATATATTTTTTAGAAGCCATACATGCCACAAGTCAAAGAAAACTCCATGGAGAGTGCCTATTTCTTTGTACTTGCATCATTTCTATACCAAAGAAAAGAGAGTAGAGAAACCTCACCTTATAGTTGGGTTTTCTCTTGTATTGGGTTTCCTACGTCATATATTATGTTTATTTGTGGATGGTGTGATTGTATTTTATTGTTCTCTATTTTTGTCATTTTTTCTATTTCATGCATAAACATAAAAACTAGTAACTAAATGTTCTAGAAATCTAAAGGAAAAATAACCAAGTAATAGTAAATATTTCAGTTATATATCAGATCTATTGTGACAAACTCTTCCAGTGGAATATCCATGACAGTTTACATATCATCTCCATAAAAACTTACAAACGAACCATGTTTCACATGAATAATTCAATAGATAGATCCATATTATACACACTATGGATTACTTAACTGTGGATCCATCATATGTTTTAATTGTTATTCCTAGGTTGTGTTAAATTTAATCTAACAAATGATCCATCAGTCATTCATGTAAATTAAATATATAATTTATATTTACTCTGGATCATATTCTTAAAGTTGATATTGATATTTAAATTTATCCATATATAATGTAAATTAATGTAAATATGATTTGACATATATACAATAATATATGGATCATAATCTAATATATCATATAGATTATTATTTATCATATAGAAATATTATTTGATGTCAATTATGCTACTAACCTCCAACATAATTTGATGTATGATGTTATTGTTTTAGTACTTACATTGTAGAGGTTTTTAAGTATCATAACATTTCAATAGGTTGCATGTTTACATCAGTTTAATTTTCAATTTCTAATGTGAAAGTGTTATAATGATTCCATATTATTCTCAAAAGTTGAGCTCATTTTCAATGCAATATACAATTAAACTTCAATATATATATATATAAGTTGAGAATGGAAGGAATTACACATCTCCTTTTTATTTTTAAACGTTTACATTAAATTCGACATTGGTTTTTTATTTAGTCAATATTTTTTTAAATGGACACGTGTCAACTCCTGGTTGGGCACAAAAGGAATTACACATCTCCCCCATGTTGGGTTGTATAAATCGCCTCTCGGTGCCATAAGTCACAAACAACGAAGTAAATATCATATCACATAGGGTTTAAATTGGATTCAAGTTATTAAGAGAAAGTACGATGGACTTGTTGGGTAAGTGTTATATTCTTT
>JZKD02S2111116.1:380064-405323 GCA_000966675.3 Picea glauca
TTAACAATCCTCCCCTAGTAGTGGTGTACATGTGCATCAATTTCTTCTCTAGGGGGGTCACAAGGGTCCCATGATCCCCCCCTCCCTACTTAGGAAAATACCTTGCACCCATATCCGTTGGGGTTTGAGGCAATGCCCTGAATTGTTTTTGTGTAACTTTCACTATTTTTAGCAGTTTTCTAAATTAAGCCCGGATTAATGGATTAGGGTTTTGGTAGTTGTGGAATACCTTAAATATTTTATATATTGTATTTTGAATGGTGAAATTAATACAATGAATAGTTTGTAGGTGTGGAACCAATGAAGGTTGCTTTTCTCTCAGTTAAGGGTTTCCAACATAAATTTGTATACTATGTGTATAAGCCATTGATTAATTTGTGTTTTTCTTAAGAATATTTATGCATATTTTTACATCATAGGTTTAAAAATTACATGACTCAATCAACAATAATGGTTATTTCACATTTATAATTAAATCCCAAAAGAAATGGGTACATCCTCAAACCTGAGAATAGAAAGAATAGCTCATAGGATAGTCTTATGGAGGAAATAATTCCAAGAATTATACTCCCACATTAAGTGACATATGAACTAAATTTCATATTCCATGACAAATGCTAGAGTTCCCTACATGAAGCATGTTATTGAACCATGGTTAGGATTATTGGCAAATCCATTGTTACATCGCATGAGAATGAGGCATATTTTGGAGGTGGTAAGATTAAAGGATTTAATTATTGAGAGGGGATGGTATTCCAGCTAACATTGAGCATTTGCATTAATAGAAGGTGGTATTTGATACCCCTGCATGTTTCTTAATGTGAACCATCTAGTAGGATCAAAGTTACATTTACTCTATCTTCTACATGACCTTTCATTTTTCATTCAATTATCCTTTAGTAAACCGCTATAGTACCATACTCCATGAGTGCAATATCATGAGAAAAATGAGGGGAATAAAGTTTCAATGAATACTTGTTACATCTATTGTGATGGGTATTTTATTTGTCTTTATTATACATTTCACATTTCTATTATGGTATGTGGTTCTACTTAGTCTCTAGTCTCTGAATTCCTTGTGTCTTTGGGAAATATATTTACATGGTCTTTGGTTTATTGGTTCATCATGGAAAATAGCAAGGTCTCTAAGATTTGTTCTACTCTAGTTACTATCATGRAACCATGTTTCCAATGTTTTTGTTCCTCCAAGAGAAATCACTATGACCTATGAAGGGAATTACATTCTTGTTCCGAGGAAATTACTCATGTTCATGGGAAATAACTAAGGAATATCTAATGCGTGAGAAATGGAAACATAGTTTCAAGAAAAGGATAATGAAGCTAATAGGACTCAAAATATCTTCACCCTTGAATGTAAGAAACGTGTATTGAATATATCACTCAGAATTAGAATCTTGGATTTAAATCTCTAGTTTGAAAAATGAATTACTTAGAACTAGATGCTTTTACCAACATGCCTCTACAAGAACTTTTATCCCTTGCACTATTCCCTCATGTTTAGTGACTCTTTTTGAGAATTAAAATCAACCAAGTTGAATTTACTTCAAGCGTAAGACCATAATTTATTTTTCATATATATGTTATATTTTTTTTTATATTAGCCCAACACGCAAGCTCTACAATATACAAACAATATTATCTATTATGTTTTGATATTTGTTCATAAACGCATAAGCAAAATATCTTATATTGCAGTGAATATTTTATGATTAAGTATAGAATGTTTTCTTATAAGAAAAATATCTTATATTATATTTGGAAATTGTATGATGATTATGGTTATATTTTTTTCTTTCGAAAATATAATCATAATTTTTATTTTAAATTAAAAGAAATATCAAGTTTTTTTAGTGAAAAAATTCCGTTTATATATTGGATGAATTTTGCACTGATACATTGTTCATTAATAAGAAATATGGTATGCAATGTATAATAAATATTCAATTTATTCCACATTGTAATATGGATGAACTATCACATGTTGATTTGATCAAGGACAATGTTCCATTGATTTTGATAAATGTGTCTGACCAATAGAGATAGACCAATAGAGATAGACGATACCATTGATATATTCATCTTAAAATATTTAATAATATTATTATAAATTTAATTTAGTCATTAATATTTGCTAAAGATTAAATTTTTCTTATGGAATTGAATAAAATATGTAAAGATTACAACCAATAAGTAAAAGCACATTCCATAGAATATATAAAATAAAGGAAAAAATCTAAATAAAAGAAAAAGAAAAAAAAACGGAAACCACCACTTGATGAGATGAAAAACAATGAGGAGGATAGAAAAGGAGGATTGGTGATACTTCTTCATTTGGAGAAGCACTTCTATCATTTACGAACAAAAATAAATGGGTGATGGGCATGAAGCCACGAAAGTCATTGAGTCTCTGATGACTCTTGGGTTTTCCATGTGAACTTTGAACATGGCCACGAGGCCTCTTCCCACTAGTGTTAGAGGGTTAAAACTAAGAGGTAATCAAACTAGTGCATGTTGGTTTAGGAAATTGCCTCTAATAATCCATCAATGAAGTTCAAACATCTCTAAGAGGAGAAAGGGCTAAGAATCTCTAGTCCTCATAAGCTATGAGTGTCTGGAGAGAACCAAGCAAGTCTTCAAATAGACATAAGCGTTGTCCTCTGGTCTCATAGTAGGAGAGAATTTGAATACAAAATGGTCCACGGTCTCAAGATATATTATGTATATCTGAAAAATGTGGTGGTCTGACAAATATGGTGATTTTTCTCAATGTGAAACTAGTGAGAAGAAAAGTTTAATTTCATAGAGGGACCCTTAGCATACGATGTAACTAAAGTCTAGTGGTGTACACCGGAGGTTGGATGGGATCAAGTTTGGAAGAAATTGACTCTCTAGGCTCAAATCATGTGGACCAAAGGTAGGCTCTATGAATCCTAGTAGGAATACCATTGTTTATATTTATCTTGAATTTATTAGGAACATAAACTGAAATGATATGTCAGAGTGGTTTATTAATATCAAGGTGTTACACACATAAGTGTCGCACTACCAAAATGTTTCACTTAACTGTCATAACTGTTATACACCTAAGTGTCACGCACCAAATGTCGCACTTAAGTGTCTAACTTAAGTGTCACAACTTAATCACCATGAAGTGTATGTCATGACCCATAGACAAGTTGGAAGGGAAACCTTTCAGTTGGAGGTCAAAATACTACCTTTTTCTTTGAGATTTTGGCCTTGTTTGAGCTTCATCTCCCCCATGCCCATATACAAGGAAGGATAAATCCATGATCATCACCCCCCAAGAGTGTACTAGGGAGTGATAATCCCTTGTTCATCACCCTGTGCATAGTTATGGGGGGCAGATAAAGTAGTTTCAACCATCATGCCTTGATTTCTGAGATTGTTTTTGAGAGATCTTAGTTGGTTAATGGATTGGTTCGAGATTAACTCTATTCAAGGAAAGGAAATATTGTTATTTTAGAAAAAATCTCACTTGACCACATCCTCTCCTCAAAACTATCATATGGTTGTGATGCCTCAAATCCTATATAATGGAGGCCATGTTTGAGTGAAAAGGGGGAGAATTTCATAGCATCATAATTTTGATATTGATACATTCAAGAGAGAGGAGAATTGAGAGAATTATACGTATGAATATGTTAGACCCAAAGGGATGGACAGGAGAGCTTGGAGGAGAGGATGCAACGTCATGATTGAGATTGTAAGTGCGTCACTGATATTTGATTCCCATTAATACATAACGTGGTGTATTCCTCTCATGCTTATGTGTTCACTATATGCATGTCTATTGTTGTCTAATTCATCATAAATAGATCTTATTATTATTAACAATATAGTATGGAAGAAGGAAGTTTCATATTTTTACTTGCAGGACTTTTCTTGGACCTATGAGATTGGACATCAAGATCAAAGGCTGGAGTAGTGAAGAGAATTGACGTAGAAAGGTAAGTCATCCATCCTTGTCTTCTCATTCTAATTGTTGAAATAGGTCTAGGGGGGAAGTAGTACACCATTTTTTCCCTTTTGTCTTGGATCGAAGAGGGGTATTTATCTAATGGGGGTTCATCTATCCGCAGGGGGGCCTTAACCACAACGGAAAATTGGCGAATCCACTGGGGATTGATCATCTTGATCTTTTCTTAGTGCTTTCTAGATTTTTCAATCTTGATTGTTACTTGATCTTTTTTATTTTGATGCTTATTATTTGATCTCTTCCCTTCCCACATCATCATTGGGAAGATCTTTGAACCAAACACCTGAACCTATCTCAGATATAGGAAAAATGTGTTTTTTTCCACCACTTTAGGACTTTATCCCTACCATATAAGGGCATACAGGGTGATAATACCTTGATTATCGCTCCCTAGTAGTGTATTAGGGAGCGATGAAGCCCTGATTATCGCTCCCTAACAATGTGTTAGGAAGTGATGAAACCCTAATTATTGCTCCCTAACAATGAATTGACAAGTGATCATCCTTTATCTAGGTGAATTTGGAGCCTATTTTACCTCTTTTGTGTCAATGCTTTGTCTCAGACCTTTACATTAGAAACCTCCATGATTGATTGTGGCTTTGGCTGATTGAAGTTCAGTGATTATCACATGTTTTGTTGCCTCTTTTGAGTTTGCAATTCCTTCAAACTATGAAATGCACATGACTACCCTAGGCCAACTTGACCATTTGGCTCAGTCCATATACCATCAGTATTTTGATCTTCATTAGTTGTAGTTATTCAAACTTATGTTACATTGATTCCAAGACCTTCAAAGTGTTTTACTTGTTTGTGTTTTGGATCCTTTTCATTGATTTGGAGCTTGCTTATGTTGCACTAAGCCTTCTCTTTTGAGTCTCTTACTTCTCCTCTTTGGAAAACTTATACTCCTTTGAGTATACTCCTAAGATATTGTGGACTTGTTGCTACTTTGAATTTTATCTTTGCTACTCTATTTTTGAGGTTTCATAAAGTGATTTTCTTTTACTTTGCATTTTGCATTCTTGTTTGAACAAAGATTGAATTCTTGTTATCGAATTTTGTATTCCTTTGGTGCTTGTTTTTCTTCATATTCTTTATCTTTTGGATCCTTTGAAAGCGTCATTGAGTTATTTCATTCTGATTGAAAGAAAAAACAAATGAAGGTTCTCTTTGCATTCTTATCATCTAAAATTGAAAAGAAGAAAACAAAAAATTTGTACCCTACTTTCATAGGTGGAGTGTTTTAGTACATATTCTATAGCTTGTCTTTGTTTTTGGATTTTAGGGATATTAATTTAGAATTTGTTAAAGTAAATTTGAATGGAATTGGGCATTTCTTTTCGTTAAGAAGTAAAAGATCTCCTCTCTTTTCCTTAGATAGAATTCATTGAAACAAGATTTTTTGCATTTCATTCTTTCTGCATGATTTTGGAGTCAATTCATAACACCATCAATTTCATCTTCATGCAACCTATTTAGTAAAAAACAAGAATTAAAAGGAATGAGGAACATAACCTAAAATCAATTAGACTTTGTTTTCTTTGATAGAAAACCAACAAGTCTAGGATTTTAGGGCCTTTATAATAGGGTAGAGATTTAGCCCTTCAAGACCATAGGAACAAAACCATAGAATACTAGAGAGAGAGAGAGAAATCCAATAGTAGAAATTAATGTTAGTGGGTAAATATCCTCTCATACAGGAGTCAAATATGAGGTCAGGAAAACCAATCGGTTGAGGTTTCCCCTCTTTCATTAGCCTAGTGGGACTATTGAAAGTTTAGGGCTTTGAAGAGTGTCAAGTCCTCGCGGTGACACCACTTCTTCTTAGTTTTTGGGCCATGAATTTGTGTCCGACATTCCCATACCCACTTTCTAGTATTGAATGTTGAATGTAACCCCCCCCGGTCAGTCATTGTGAATTAGTAAACATAGTAACCTCTCCTAGGATTACACATAGGTGAATGCAAAGGGGATTCCTTCTTCAAGGAAGTTTCCTTGTGGTACCTGCAATAGACGTTCAATCTCCACTTTAGTGAAATGGGAGGATATTTGCTTGCAGAATATTACTTGCACCTTGGTGGATTGTTGTGTGAGTATTACCATAGTTGCGCATTTCTTCATTAAAAACCTCATCTCTCGTCTTTGGAAGATCCTTACTTCATTTCTCCATGTTATAAGGGAGTTTTTTTCTTGATCTTATCTTGTAGGGACTTTGATAGTGTGCAATGTTTGACGATAAGCAAGCCTTAGGTTGAATATTATTCCATGGAAACAATTTCTAACGCTGCCAACCAAGGGACTCCTTTTCATGGGGAACCTTATGCTTTTTCTTGTTTTGGAAACATTGGTCCTCCATACATCGCAACATTAAATATTCCCAGTTTCACTATGGTGTTACCGATATGGTTTTTTTCCACTCATTTGGTCCCAAATTCCCCTGCTACTCCCAAAGAAATCTTTCCACTGCAAGAACATCAACCTCTTGTTGACCCTTTTCCTTCTTCACCCGTCATGTCTTCTTCTCTTTCTTCTTCCTTTCCTAGTGAAAGCCTTGAAGTTATTAATCAGGAAGCTAAGAGAAAGAATAAAAGGAAGAAAAAGAAGAAGCAAAATAAGTAAGGGGAAAATCAACCAACCACTGTGAAGAGTGTTGATAATGTTAAAAAGATAACCAACATAGGTCATAAGCCCAAATTACCTTGCAGGATTTGTAAGGATGACCACCTTCTTAAAAATTTCCCTGGTATTCCCAAGGTATTCAAAGTGTGGTACTTGTGTCCTTAATAACTCATGTTGTCATTCATTACAGGTCATGCTCATGATAGCCAATAAACTAGTGATCATCAGGTTGGGGAAAAAAGGGTAAAGTCGAGATTCCTTGTTGGTTATGCAAGAAAATGCACCTGACTTACCTTTTCCCTCATATGCATGAATCTTCACAATTGTTGGAAGACATTGTTGTTTCCGAACAACAACCTTCGGTTTTTTTTCCATGAGTATTCTCCCAACCAACCATTGGTTGATGAAGTGGTCGGTCCAATTCAATCCTCAGTCAATCCCAATCTTCCTTTAGAGAGTGAAGTGGATACCACTCGGGTTTTTATTGTCACTTCATATTCCTCAAGACAAGGGGGAATTTCACCTGTTTCAACAGAACCCCCTCCAAGCATTGAGGTCATTTCCTTTGATTGGAATAGTCTGGTGGAGCCTCGCCTTCCTTCCTACCTTCCTTTCCAAATCATGATGTAGGTTTGGGGTAATATCATGGTACATCACACTATTTTTTAATAAGGTGATTTTGTTAGAATTCTATCCTCAACTGCTTGGAAATATTTGGGTTCCCCTCCACTCGTTCCAGTTACCCATCATCTGTTGGATTTTAGTAGAAGATCCAATGAACCTTTTGGGATCCTTACTCATCTACCCATCATATTAGAAAGGAAAATTTTTAGTATCGATGTCATGGTAGTCCAAGGCCCCTTGGAATTTAATTTACTCCTTGGACAACACTATGTCTATTCTATGAAATTTGTCGTGTCCACACTCTTTTAAGTGATGCATTTCCCTCATAATGGAAACATTTTGAACATTGAAAAAGATTTCATTCATTAGTCCTGATCTAACTACCAAGCATTTGACTTCCCTTAATGTTCCTTATATGAAAGTGGTATCCCCCACCAGAGGTTAATTGTGTTGTATCACGTCCCATGCTTTGAACTATTGATGGGAAGGAGCCTTTCACTATATGTTCAACTTATTTTTACTTAGATCCATTAGTTGACATGGTGAACCCTTCAATGGGGGTTTTGGAGTCTAATATTTCCCTCTTTATCCCTATTGAGCCTCTTGACATACATTCATTCCAGAGCATTTCTCTTCCATCTGATGAAGACCTCTTGGAATCCATGGTCAAGTATTATGAGCATAGTTCACTTTTTGTGTCAAGATCATTAAAAAATGAAATACATAACCATGAGTATAATTCACTTTATGTGTCAAGATCGTTAAAAAATAAAATAGATAACCATAATCATTATTCAATTTCTATGTCAAGCTCATTAAAAAATGAAACAGATAACCATGAGCATAGTTGTCTTTCTGTGTCAATCTCATTAAAAAATGAAATAGATAACCATGAGCATAGTTCACTTTTCATGTCAAGCTCATTAAAAAATGAAACATACCCCCCTCCAATTGAGTCAAGTCTTCCACTAGATCTAGTAACTAAGCCTTCATTTCATCCACCTGCGTCAATTGATCCTCTTTCTTCCTCCCTCTCTGGTGAACCTATTTATATTAGTATCCAAGAGTCTAACCGAGTCTAGAGGAAGATTCAATGGATGAAACGAAGTTTGGGGGGCATGTCTCTAGCCTATGTACATCCTATTGGATTTAAGCCGTTATCTTATGTCTATCATGTTAGGGGAAAGGTACCAACCTTTGAAAATCATGTTGGGAAAAAACCCGCTAATGGGTATCACTTAAATTACCAACCTAAGGACATCACATTGGGAAGAAACCCGTCAATGTGTATCATTCTGAGCATAGTTCATTTTCAGTTTCAAGCTTGTTTAGAAATGAAACCAACCTCGAGCACATTTTCATTCTAGGTTCCAAGCTCGTTTAAAAGTGAAACCAACCACAAGAACAATTTTATTATTAGTTTCAAGCTTGTTTAAAAATGAAACCAACCATGAGAACACTTTCATTCTCTATTTCAATCTCTTTTAAAAATGAAACCAACCCCGAGCGTAGTTTGCTGATTTAGAAATTAAACCAACCCCAAGGATAGTTTCATTCTCTCTATCGAGCTCGTTAAACTATGAAGAAAAGACTTCGAGCATAGTCCATTCTTTGTTTCAATCTCATTAAAAAATGAAGAAGACATCTTATTGTTTTGTTAATGGTTTCTCTTGCTACTACTTTCTGCTATTTGGTGTCTCGCTACTTATGGCCATTGCAATTATGCTTGACACTAGCCTTTCACGTCATGCTTCTCCCATTTTTTACTTAGTCTCTTGAGAGACATGCTGTTATGAGTGGTCCTCTCTTGCCATGCCCACTTGCTATTCCATATAGCAGTCATTTCTTAGGATTCGTTCCACTCATTAGAACTTAGTTGCATGACACCTATTCTCTCTAGACAAGCTTAGTATTTTTCATTTCTCATGCTCATAAATACATGAGAATAAGTTACCGAGTATACTTTTATCACTTTTTTGGGCTCGTAAAACCTATATGAAAACAAAACTCCTTGGAGTCTCCTTTAAGCTCTTTTCAGACTCTATAAACATGAAAAGATTGTTGACCGATCTTGTTTCCTTTCGCACTCGTTAAAAGGATTTGAAAGGGAATCTATTTGGTGTAATTTTAACCCTTTTTTAGATCGAATGGACTAATTAAAAAAAAGGAATACTCTAGTCAAACAAATTACAAAAAATGAATACTCTAGTCAACCTTGGCTAGAAGAGTTCCCCCTTGTATTGTTTTACACTTTTTTGAGCTCGAGGGACTAAATTTACAAAAAATAACACTCTTGGATTCTTCTTTAAGTTCTTTTTAGACTCTCTAAACGTGAAAATACCACCATGCTTATCTTCTCTAGGCTAGTAAAATTATACATTTAAGGACCCATATGAGATTGAACCCCTCCTTCTTTGGGTTTGTTAAACATGTGATGAGGGACTCATCAAAGAAGAGCTATATTGAGCATCTGTTATCCTCCTCAATATTGTTAAAAAACAAAGAGGTACTCGTCATTCATGGTGGGGGGGGATTTGAGGGAAGTGGGTAAAGTTTTGGAAATCATTATGGAATATGTTTGTTTTCTCCCTTGAACACAACACTTGTTTTATTCTTTTCGTACAGTTGGTTTTTTTGTCTCTAAATCATACCAATCCTATGAGTCATCATACTCATTCGTCTCACCCGAAGAGTGCCACAGTTATCGTCACATTATTTTTTTCTATATCTCTCATCAAGTCAATGTTTCCAAGTCATTTTTATGCCTCACAATGTTCAAGGGAAATTTCAACCCAAATCCACCACTTCACAGTATTACCAACTTTCATCCTCATGCCAATTTGTGCTCATTTGATCTATCATCTTACATCACTTTCCTGTGAAAGTTTTGTGTCGATGATGGGGGACACATCATTTCCCTCCTTCGATGAGTTTATTCCTATCGACTTCAACACATTATCCATGAATTATACCTAGAAACCAACTGGTACCTTGAAACCTACATGCCTCAATGGCAAGTATCATTTCTTTTAACAGTAGGTTTACATCATTGGCCTCTGAACGAATGATTCCACGAATGGTCGACTTCATTTATTTGCATTTGTTGAAATGTACTAGGGTACCTTGGGAGTCATTGTCATCATTGGTGATTTCCCTTGCACTTGTTAATAATATACATCAATGATTTCTAATCAAGTGGTTTCTACCATGTTTGACATCAACAAATCTATTCACATGGCTATAATCGTACCATTTCGGGATTGGGAGGAAGACCCTGGGAACTCCTTAGGTACCCAGGTTGCAATGGAAACTATTTAAGTACTTACAATATTCCAGTATGGTCATCATGCTGGAAATCTTACTGATATATATATATATATATATATATTCACATAGATCCACTTTGTATTGGTTTATGGCTATTTTTTTTTCATATCATAGATCCACTGTGTATTCTTTTGTGGCTACAACCTGATTGAGTCATGGATATATGGATCCACATTGTATCTTTGGAGGCCATATCCTTAGTCAGAGCTTTCATGGATCTGCAGTGTATTGGTCGGTGACTATCCTTTGAGTCAGTATATTCTGAGCATGTGTATTCATACCTCGAAGATGATATGTATATATTTTTTTATGTTTTTTTGCAGCTTCTTCCCAGCTCTCCTATTCCATCACCCTCACATACATATTTGTGTAAAGTGTTTCGGTTGTCATCTTTTCTTTTGAACTCACACTTTAGGGGGCATCTGTTACACACCTAAGTGTCGAACTACCAAATTTCACACTTAAGTGTTGTAACTATTATACACCTAAGTGTTGGACACCAAATGTCGCACCTAAGTATCGAACTTAACTTCCACACTTTTCCAAGTGTCACAACTTCATCACAATGAAGAAGTTTTTTTCATGACCCCTAGACAAGTTATAAGGGAAACCTTTTAGTTGGAGGTCAAAATAATATGTTTTTTCCTTGAGATTGTTTCCTTGTTTGATATTCATCACCCGCCTTCCCATATACAAGGAGGGATAAAACCTTAATCATCACCCCTAAAGAGTGTATTAGGGAGTGATAATTCCTTGTTCATCACCCTGTGCACAATTATCGGAGGTTGATGAAGTAGTTGCAACCATCATGTCTTGATTTCTGAGGTCATTTCTGAGAGATCTGATTTGGTTAAGGGATTGGTTCGAGATTAATTGTATTCAAGGAAAGGAAATCTTGTTAGTTCAGCCAAATCATCACTTGACCACATCCTCTTGTCAAAAATATACTATGATTGTGATGCCTCAAATCCTATATAATGAAGTCCATGACTGAGTTAAAGGGGGGTAATTTCATAGTATGACACTCCTGATCTTGAGACATTGAAGAAAGAGGAGAATTGAGAGCATCGTACTTATGACTTTGTGAGACCCAAGGAGCTAGAGAGGAGAGCTTGTAAGTTCTTTATTGTTATTTTATTTCCATTAGTAAACAACTTGGTATATTCCTCGCATGCCTATATTTTCACTATATGCATGTATATTGTTGTCTAATTCATCATAGATAGATTTTTTTATGCTTAACAATATAGTGTGGAAGAAGGAGGTTTCGTTTTGTTCCTTGCAAGAATTTTCTTGCACCTATGAGCTTGGACACAAATATCAAAGGCTGGAGAAATGAGGAAAACCAACGTAGAAAGGTAAGACATCCATCCTTCTCTTCTCATTCTAATTATTGAAATAGGTCCAGGTGGAAAGTAGTACACCATTTGTTTTCCTTTCGTCTTGGATGAAAGAGGGGTCTTGATCCAAGGGGTGTTTCACTTGTCTGTAGGGGGGGCTTTACCACAACACAAGGTCAATGAGGTGAAGCATTGAAGAGGCTCTCACATATTAAAATGAATCAGTCCCACATTCTTCCTATTGTATATAGAACTTGAGAAAAATATATGGATATGTAAGAAGACTAGTCTATGAATTTTCCATTCTTCTAAGTCTATGTATCATTGTCACTACATGAAATATTTTCGATGTAATGGTTTGGGTTGTGACAATTTTTTCAAGAATGATAGCATGAGTAGGTAATATCCAAGCATATTTCATTTGTTTGAAAATAAAATATTTAAATAGTATTTTGAAGAACCACTAAGATCCATGAATGAAGGAGAAACCCTAGCTCTGCATGTTGTAATACCCTAGCTCTTACAGTTTCAACATCCGTGAATTAGTTGGCAGACTATCATAGGGCCAAAGCGCCTAAGCTCTGGAATGGATCCAGGGGGAGGGGTGCAACCCCCCTCATACAAAAATGTTGCAGCAAACGACTGAGCGAGGTTAATATCTAAGAGACCAACCTTTGAGTCGTCGCCCCACCTCCGCGGATAGATCCTAACCAAAGAGAAAGGTTTAAAAAAGGAAATTGAGGTAGAGAGGAGCATGTTTCATCCAAAGGGGTCTCAACGATGGGAACCAGGGAAATGCATCCTCCAATCTGATAAACTACCCATATACATCATCAACTCGACCAGGGTAGCATAACACACTCAGTTCATGAAAGAGAATTCCTTGATCAAGAAGTTCTTGGGTTTTTGGCCCTCTGAAAGGAACCTCGTGCACTGGATCAAAACTTGGTGGAATCCAAAGGGGGAATATGAAGTCCAACTCTTCTCCAATGGTTTCTTCACGATTATCTTCTACAACCTGGAGGACAAGGACCGAATCTTCTATAATGGACCCTAGTTTTACAACTCTACATGGCTCTTCCTTAGATTCTGGAAGGATCACTTTAGCCTCAAGAAAGAATATTTTACCATGGCACCAGTCTGGATCCACATCTACTCCTTACAGAGGACCTTTTCTTACAGAGGATATCCACTGTAAGTAAGATGATAGGTTCTATGCGCTAGATAATGGGGGGACACTTCAACATCATCCTCATGCTGGAGGAGAAGAGTGGAGGCACAAAGCGACTGGAACAGGGTAATGGTAATTTCATAACGCTAATAGACCAGCTCAAAATCATTGACATAGAAACTAGAAATGGAATCTTCACTTGGTCCAATCAGAGATCTAGCCCCCAACACATAGCGTGCAGATTAATTCGCTTCCTCATTTCAGAATCCATAAATCTGGAGGATCCAGTTTTAGAAACCAATATTCTCTGAAAATCTAGTTCAGACCACTGGTCAGTCTCCCTCTAACTAGACATAGGAGCAAGACCCAAGCTCAAACCCTTGTGCATCAAAAAATTCTAGTTCACTCACCCAAATTTTCAGCAACTTTCCTAATACTGGTGGAGGCAGGAATATATCTCCCATGGCACAAGCATGTATAAGTTCCAACAATGAATAAAGAATTTCAAAATGCAACTAAAAAATTGGAACAAAAATGTCTTTGGAAACATCTTTCAGAAAAAAAAGGAGATTGAGCAACGCATGGAGGATCTGCAACAGGAATTCATTATGTAGGGACGTACGATAAATTATGCAAGGGAGGAAGAAAATCTCTAGGAAGATCTAGAGAAATGACAAAAACAAGAGGATATACTCTGGAGACAAAAATCCAGAGTACAATGGCTCAAGGAGGATGTTACACATGATTTTGGTCATCTTGGTGATGTATTAACAATGGTGCATTCAGGCTCCCAACAAGGACTTATTTTCCTGAGAAAAGTGGATATTGTCTCCTTCCAAAAACATATTTTCAAAGTGAGTTCTTAGGCTGCATATGACTTAGGGTGCGAGAATGACTCATTCTCGTAGGCCACCTTCATATAGGGTCTGGACTTCTCGTAGTTTGTTCCATACATAGGGTGCGAACCTATTTTCAAGCCTGGAAAAGAGAAAAGGTCTCAAGGGTTCTAGAAGGGAATCTTCTAGAAAATGAGTTGGCATTCATATGGTTGTCATTTTACTAACTTCTCAGATTTAATGGGTCATTCTCATCCATGTAACCATCTCTCCTTCTCCTATATATTGAAAGGTTTCTCATGGAAAAGGTTAAGTAAGATTAATTGAAGAATTGGTGAAGGAATTATGTGAAGAACCCTGCTCAAACAGAAGCTTGGAGACTCTAGTTGGTCTATCAAGAGGAATTAGATATTATTCATGCAAGTATAGAGCAAGTGTGTGTGTTGGAACCAAGGGTCGATAAAAGAAAGCTTGTGACATCAAGGCGATCAGGTTGTATCTTCTACTTTCAATTAATGTGATACAACGACATGTCATTTTCCCATAAAGTCATTCTTACTTTATTGTGTAATTCCTTGATCATATGCATAAGTTGACATTAAATATCTTTTTCTATATTCACTTTGGTTGGTTTGTGTTGTCTTGGAATTGACCTCACAAGAGCACCGGAGCGAAGCGGGAGCAATAGAGACCTAAGGAAGCAATACAAAGGTATGTCACTTGTTCCTCCTTACTAGCAAATTCAATGATTGCAACTTAGGGAAAGAGTCATGTCATGTCCTGTTTTGTTCTAGATCCAGGTGGATCTAGGGAGATTTGTTAGTGTCCACACCTACCGATTAGTCTAATAAAAAAATTGGCAACTCCACTAGGGATGAAACCCATTTTTTAGTGGTTTTTGGTGTTTTTCCTTGTCCATTTTCTCATGCCTTACCTTTTTTCATTTCTATCAATCTCCGAGTCTTCAGGAGACCCTAACAGACTCTCCGGGTCCAGAAGTCCCTTCAAATTTTTTTGTCTTTTTTCCAAATTTTTCCTAGTTTTAGTCATTATCCCACTGAACCCTTCTTTTTTCCTGCGAGAAATACTGGAGTTGGCACCCTACTGTCCAGTCTAGTGCAAACCTCTCGCACTCTACTTATGCATAGCCTATGAGAATGCTCCATTCTCGCACTATACACCATTGCTTGCTTGCAAACCCATTTTGCAAAATTTTTGGATTAAGGTTTTTGTATACTCAGATACCCAGATTTGTATGTGTGTATGAAGAGAACTTCTTGGGCCACTGATTGATTGTTTCTTGACTTTGGATTTTGTGAATGATTAGTCTTCGAAAATCGGAAGCACTTCTTGTTCATTTTTCTCAATTGTCATCTCTCGACCTTTTATTAGCAATGATATAATCTTTGATCCTAGAATCTGAGTGCTTGTTTGGTTGGGAGCCGGTGATCAGTTCAAGAGTTGGGATCAATTGTCTTTCCTCATGCATTTGAAAAGACTAGCCTTGTTTGCTTGTCATTTTTGTCTTCATTGAAAGATTGGTTTGGGTTTTGTATGTTGCTTATCATTAGTTATTGGTTTTCCTTAGTTCCGCCACCATTGTGTGGTTCTTTTTGAAAAGTAAAAAACATTTTTCTTTTTAAAAGCATTTGTATTTTGAAAATATTGGAAATCAATTATTGAAATAGAACAAATAGAGAATTAGCATTGTTCGTGATTTGTTGATATTGCATTTCGAAGAAGATTGTATATCGTAGTTCAAGATTGTTCCAGAAAAATTCTCTTTCCTTCTTGTAAATAGGATTCATCAAACAAGAATTGATATATTTCATTCCTATCTATGCATTGTTGGGTCAAAGTCTCACACAACATCAGTTTCATCTCCGTTTCCTTTGAGTAACAACAGCCTTTAATAATATTGCGCAATTTTAAAATTTAACTAGTAACTCTTTTCTAGGACTCTATTACACCAACATTAGCTAGGCTAGAGCTTTGGAATAGGGAGAGAGATACACTCTCCAAAGCACAAAACACACAATAGCATCTTGTGGAAAGAAGTGTCAAATTCCATTTGCAACATTTTGTCCTGGGAAGCCCTTCTCACAGAAGGGTCAAACCCGAGGTCGCATTGATATTGACAGAGTTACTCACCCTAATTTGTTGATATCGGTGTAGAGATTGCACGTATTATGGGGGTCACTTGAAGGTATACGCACAATGATGAGTGGAAGCCTCTCAAGTTGATTTCAGGCTAGATACCCTGCCCTTACGTGTTTATCAGACTGTCGACTGTCCCCCCAGGATTTATTGTTGTCGGTGGTAACCTTAGTGGCCTATCTTCTTAGGGTCTTACACAAGGTGACTGTGAAGGGGCAAGTCTTCACAGTACCTGGAATCAACGTTGGCCAAAATCACTCGGGCTCCTTTGAGGGTATACCCATGATTATGTGTGGGAGCTTGTACCAGGGTGTAAGTACGTTAAGAAGATCGTCAATGTAACTTTTCCACACTAGCCTAGCCCCTTTTCATCTCGTTGTTGCGACGTTGGATTTCATCACCAACTAGTGACTTTAGAATTAGAAGGTATTGTTTGCTTGGTGTTGTTTCCTACATTTTTTTACTAGTGCGTGCTATTTGTTTACCCAATTTGACTATAGAATTCTCTTCGTCAGTTTCTTAATTCATTCAAAATTGACCCTCCACGCCGTTCATGTAGAATGTAGGGCTTACCCCCAGAAAATCAGGAAGGTTCTCAACCCTTGCCTACCAACTCACCAGAGGGCTCTCCTCAACAGAGTGAAGTCCAAGACATCACCACTCCTCAAGGGAAAGAACTGACTCTCTAGAATGATTCTAAATTTCTAATTCTCGAGAGGACTTTCGACTTCACCCCAACTCCGAGAGACGTATTCTACAGCTGACTTCTTCTGGAGAACTAATTTTTCAGTCTTCTAGATCACCAATTGGACCTTTCCTAGGACCTGAGGGTCAAGATCCTTTTTGGGCTACCAACATTTTTAGACGGGACCTCTTTGTCTTGGGAGCAGGCATTGATATCACTGTCCCACCTGAGCTACCCAAAACGTCTGATCCAGACACAGTACCATTGACTACTGCTTACTATTTTCCTGGTATAGAAGCTCCGTAAGCTGACCACATCCTGACTCTCCATTTACAAATGGCCCATTACATAGATACTGTGAGTCTTCACACCGAGATTACCGTGGCTAGCCAAGCCCCCATTGGCACACTGCTTTCTCCTAGAGTCACCCCAACTCTTCCACCTGGATACCGTGCGTTGAATGCTTCTATTCTCATTCCTATGCAAATCACATACAAAACTCCTGGTGGTCCCTCTTCTTCTGGGCACTCTCCTCTCATTTTCATTTCGACACTTCCTCTACCCCCTTTCAGAGGACCTTCTCCATCCTCTATTGGCGACAATGATTCTAGTGGCACCATTTCGTCATTCACACCAAATTACCAGATTCATGTTGGTGGACAATTTCACCAAGGAGGTTTGACTCAACCCCCCCTTGTAGGGAAAATTCCTATTGGAACACAAATTCCAATTGGAACACAAATTCCAATTGGAACATAACCCCCAGTTGGCACAAAACCCCCGATTGGAGGACAAACCCCACTGACCCCACCCTATGGACAAAACATACCTCCATCCTTGGTCCAGTATTGGAACCATCTGATACAACATAACCCTCAATTTACTGGGGGGGGAAAGCCTCTAGCTACATCCGTTATACCTCCCAGTATAGGCCAACCATATCCAAGTACGTCTAATCCTATTTGGGGCTCGAATGCTCAACCTTATGCCCCCATTCAAGGGTACAACCCTATGAGTTATTTGTCTCCACAACAACCACCGAATCTGCCTGGATCTTCGCATTATATGTAGACTGCTTATGGTCCCACTGGTTTGCCAACGGGACTCCCTCCCCAAAGCCACCAGTACCCGCATGTGAATAGACAACTACCTTTCTTAGCCACCCTGGACCTCCCCGATCTGTCAAGGATTTTAAATGATCTAATCCGTCACTCTCCCCAATGGCCCGCTATACCAGCCAAGCTACCATCTGACATCCATAAATTTGATGGAAAAGAAGGAGAGGACCTGAACAATCACATCATGAATTTTCACCTTTGGTGGTCATCCAACTCCTTGATGGATGACTCTATTCGTTTATGCCTTTTTCAACGAACTCTCATGGGTTCTGCCGCGAAGTGGTATATAGAATTACCACGAGGTTTCTTCACCAACTTCAACACCCTCACTATGGCTTTCCTCACCCACTACCAGTTACCAATCCACTATGAGACAGGGACCGAGATTTTGAGTTCTTTCAAACAAAACAAAGCCACTCATATCTCTGATCACATTCATGAGTGGTGACGAAGATGACGTCTCATCAAACTCGAACTTCCCGATCAGTTGCTGGCAGAGTGGTTCACAAAATCCTTTGTGAATGACATCGGTCATGACATCGCCATGGGTGGGGTTGTCATGGAAGAATAGGCTATTAGTCGTGCTCAATACCTTGACCTTGTTTACTCACAAATGGGTACTCTTTACGACTTACTCCCTGATGCACCTCGTCCTTCCACTACCGCCACTTCAACTACTCATGTTGCTTCTCATGCAACCAATGGTGTGATTGGCACTTTCCATGCCCAACCACATTCTGCCTTGAGAAACAACCCCAAACCCATTTCTTCTAATGTTCAAAATTCTCCATCTCCTACCCCTCCCACTGGCAAGACTTCTAAGGTAAATGTTGTTCAATCTACTGGAAATACCACAACATTATTCATTTTCAATTACATCATAGCTTGTTTTGGTGTTGCTCATGCTATTGTCACTGATCACGATAGCCACTTTAGAAACTTCATGATGTCCGAACTCACTGAAAAGTTGGGTCTTCGCCATGAAAACTCAATGCCCTATTACCCACAACCCAACGGCCAAGTCGAAGCAATTAACAAAGTTCTCATAACCATGCTTTGACGAATGATAGGGATTCACAAAACAAGTTGGCACATAATGTTTTTTTCAACATTGTGGGCTTATCGGACATCTTTTAAGTATGCTACCGGGTTTACACCATTCTAGTTAGTCTATTGTCTAGAATCCATCCTCCCGATTGAATGTGAGATACACTCCTTAAAACTAGCCGTCGAACTCCTACCAAACACTTCTGTCGAGGAAGAATGTCTATTGTATCTCATGCGATTAGATGAAACTCGACGCGATGCTACCCTAGTCATAGAAGCCCAGAAGAAATGTGTCAAGGACCAATATGACAAACATGTCAAGCCTCGCTTTTTCTCCGAAGGAGATCTGGTTCTCCTTTACGAACAAGATCGAGATATGCTAGGAGCTGGAAAATTCGAAGCCATGTGGCAGGGTCCTTATATCGTTAGACGGGTTTTGGAGAAAGGATATTATGAGTTAGTAGATTATGACGATATCCCTTTGAGTGAACCCAGAAATGGGTTGTACTTAAAGAAGTACTATGCATAAGATCACTTGTGCATGAGTACTTGTATTTTATTATATCATACTTCTTGTGTGTTACTGTAGTATTCTTTTTTTCGTTATCTGGTCTCTACCCTTATGTTACATTGTGTTTGGTTTCCATATGTCAGAGTCTTCGCTACCCCACATTGGCTTCGCTAATGGCACTAGCCGTAGTACTCAAAACCTTGCCTCTGCTGCGTGGGCAATTTACACCCCTACAAATGAACTTATCACTCTATGAGGTGTGTGCCTCGACCGTGCAACCAACGATATTGTAGAGTATAGCGTCGTTATTGAATTGTTGATTGATGTTATCTCGCTCAGTATCTGTCACTTGGTTGTACGACTTGATTCGCAACTAGTAATACTATAGTTAATTAATATCCATGCTATTCAAAGTCCTACTTTACTACGGGTATATTTACGAATTCGCCTCTTGGAACGTTATTTTGATTATATTGAGTATCAGCGTATTCCGAGATGTCTAAATACATTAACTGATGCATTAGCTAACTATGTATTAGACAGACATTTGGACCATTTGTAAAGTAATCATATCACATGCATCACATAACACAAGATAAGCCGATAGAATCCGTACATATGTATATAACGATCAATTTTGTTTTTACAAAAAGTTCTATCCAAGGACCAAAATTTCAAAATCTGAAGCTCATAGCTTCTACAAAGTAACGTCATGGATGACGCTCGCGATAACACACGATTACCCGGGTAACCCTACAAAGTAGTCGGCCAATAGACTCTAACATGCCCGCCGTATGACGTTGATAACACCACGGGACCTCTCCGATAGGCATGTCCAGAATGTCAGCAGTCAACCCCTCTAAGTTTTGTTCCACTGCCTCATAATCTTCAGCATCCCATCGTGGCACTGGAGCCACCTCTCCTCATCGATGAATAGGAGAGGTACCCGGAGGTTGATAAGGCCCCACATTTGTGTCATTCAAAAGAGATTTTTGATCAGTTCTTGGGAAACATAAAAACATTTTCATATGATAAAACTCACAAAAACATTTAAAAAGTAAAAAAATGTGTAATTCTTACCTAGATCTCCCCACTGAGCATCCTCGGGTAGGGCCAAATTAGGATCTCCTCGGAAATCCAACCTGGCATAGGCATAATCGTCGACCATCAGCATATGTGGCCGTAACCAGTCAAAGAAGGAATCATTGTATTTGATGATCGACCCATCTACATGTCGATCCATGAGGTTGCACCACCTCAACATCCTCGGATCCTCTGGAGTAGATAAACCCCACTCGACCTGCAACCTCAGTAAGAGAACCCTCTCAAGAAAGAAGGACACCAAAAGTGATCCGTACTCAAATTGCTTCAGGTCACCTTTACTACATTTTGTCAACTTCCTCTTTATGCTACGAAGGACTTCGTCTGACCAGTTAAATACCCGAGGCTCAGTACACTCTATGGCATACTAAAAATAGTTCTAGAGAGACATGTGTGGAGAAGCGCTCCCAGTCATACGAGCAATGGTGAACAGGATAGTGTGAAGGGTCAAATCTTGGACCCCCCAAATGGCCACCTTTCCTTTGCTTCTTTCCACCTCTGGAACACAGTACTAAGGGAAATACTCACTCATAGGCAGCCCACCACAATGGCTACCAGTCAAGTTAGAATGGTACCCACGCCGTGACAGTCTTGTTAGGAAATAAACGTCCTCGATATCCAAGGAAAATGTGTGGACCCCCATGTGGAATACTTGTTGGTTCAGATCCCACATATGAACGAGGTACTCCAACAACCTGACTTGGGCCCTCATACCCGGGATCCAAAAGAATTTCAGGAGACCACAGTCTCGTAAAGCGGCAACGGTGCCCGGGTCATTCCCGACAATAGCATCATCTTCTTCATGCTCTCTTTCGCACCATTCCAGAACCATCGTGACGGTCAAATGCCTGCACAAGAACCATAAGAAGAGGGTCAACAACTCTTTTCAAGCCTTGGCACATTTTTCATTGAGAAAAAATCAAAGTAAATTTTCATTTTGTGGTTCTCATAGGTGCCCCTTTAGCACAGTGCAAGGTTCTCGTAGGTGCCTTTGGGGCCACCTGCAAGAATCATGTATTCTTGTAGGTCCCGTATGGCTAGCCTGTGAGAATGCCTAGGGGCAAATTTTGGCCCTAAAACAAACTCAAAACTTGAAATTTGCCAATGAAAACAAAAAATTGAAACATGAAAAGGTCGAAGACAGGGATCTTACTTCACTAACGGAGATGGTTCGCCAAATGATTGTTCGTACCTTCCGCAATCGAGCACTAAATTTCAAGGGCAAAAGAAGGGTTTTGGGATAAAATCTTGGCAAAGTTACAATGACTATGGTAAAAGAACTTTTACCCACTTATATTTACTTTTTACCATTTTTGTTGGTTTTTATAATTGTTTTATTCATCAAACCTAATGCCTAATAGCCCTATGAGTGCGACTTTTTGCAGATATGAAGACTTCAAATTCCACACGAAGGAGTACGGATATTCTCTCTTTTTCATCGCATGTTTAATTATTTTTTATGGTTTTTAGACAAATCCTCGAGCTTGGTCTTGGTTCATTCTCACGCTTGAAAATACATGAGAACGTAATCAAGCACACTTTTATCACTTTTTCGGGATAAAAAAGGTTATACGAAAAAGGAACCCCCTGGAGTCCTCTTTAAGCTCTTTTTAGACTCTCTAAACATGAAAACATTGTCGAGAAATCTTGTTATTTTAACGCTCATTAAATTATTTGAAGAAAGCATCGATTGGGCGATAATTTATTTCTTTTTCGGTCTCATCAGATTATTTTACAAAAAAGGAACTGAGAGAGTTCTCTTTTGAGTGTTTTTCAAGACTCTATAATCATGAAAAACCTTCGAGTTTTCTATCTTTGGACTCATTAAACAAACATCGAAATACCCATAATGGGACTGAACTACTCATTCCTAGGGTTCGTTAAACATACTCCAAGGGACTCGTCCAAAGGATGAGCTTACATCAACAAGCATATGTTATCCTCCTCAAGCTTGCATAAAAATAAAGAGGTACTCACCAGAAATGGTGGGGGGGAATTTGGGAAAGGGATATGTTTTCGTATTCATATTATTGGCAGTAAGTGTCACTCTTGAACATGACACCTCTTATTCATTATTTGGAGCTGGTTTGGGAAATCTGTTTGTCTCTCATTCGACTTGCCACAAGGTCATATCCTGAGTCGTCTCTGAGTCAGTACTACCAAATCACTTGTCGTGTCATTCATATGTTCAAGAGAAGTTCATCTGAAACCTCTATTGAGTCGGCCATCTGCAGTCATCCATTCTTACCGAGTTGGCCTTCCCTGTGTCCATGTCCATCTATATTCATACTTAGTTTCACCTTCAAACTCTGTTACTTATTTCATGTCATTGATGGGGGATACATCAAGGCCCTCCTATGACAAGTTTTGTTTCGTCAACTCCAGCTCATGATCCAGAAACAAGACTTAGAAATTATTCGGTACCTTGGAACTTGCATGCCTCAATGGCAGGTTCCCTCACATTCGAAAGTGGGTTTTCATTATTGACCCCTGATTGGGAGATTCCATTGGATGTTCGACCTCAACTCATTTATTCACATTCATTGGATTGTACTCGTGTACCTTGGGAGTCATTGACATTAATGGTGATTTCCCTCGCACTTGTTAATGGTTGCATCATTGACCGGTAATCAAGTGGTTTATACCATGTTCGACTTCGGCACATGTAATCACATGGTTAGATTCGTACTTTCAGGTGATGGGATTGAAGACCCTGGGTTTCATCTTTTTTGACCCAGGCTATGATGGAGTATGTATGATTTTCCTCGACACATAGATCCACTTTGTATGTCTCGTGGCTATGTCGTCTTAATTTGAATCTTCTTGCATAGATCCAGAGTGTATTCTTGGTGGCTATGCGATATTTTGACGGCATGGATCCATGGTGTATGATTGGTGACCATGACCCATGTTCATGATGTCATCCATTTGTGATCTGAGTATGGGGATGCCTACCTCAGAACTGGTATTATATTCTGCATATGCTTGGTTGTTTGCAGGTTTCCGATTAGGTGCACTCTTGGTTTCTGACACACGCACACAGTTTACAAAGTATTTCCATTGTCACTGATTCTGACCTCATACTTTGGGGGGAATTATGTTACACATGATTTTGGTCATCTTGGTGATGTATTAACAATGGTGCACTCAGGCTCCCAACAAGGAATTTGTTTCCTTAGAAAAGTGGATCTTGTCTCCTTCCAAAAACATATTTTCAAAGTGAGTTTGCAGGCTTCATATGACTTAGGGTGCGAGAATGACTCATTCTCACAGGCCACCTTCATCTAGGGTGCTAACTTCTCGTAGTGTGTTCCATACATAGGGTGTGAACCTGTTTTCAAGCTTGGAAAAGAGAAAAGGTCTCGAGGGTTCTAGAAGGGAATCTTCTAGAAAATGAGTTGGCATTCGTATGGTTGTCATTTTACTGAATTCTTAGATTTGATGGGATCATCCTCATCCATGTAACCATCTCTCCTTCTACTATATATTGAAAGGTTTCTCATGACAAATGTTAAGAAAGATTAATTGAAGAATTGGTGAAGGAATTGTGTGAAGAACTCTGCTCAAACAGAAGCTTGGAAACTCTAACTGGTCTATCAAGAGAAATTAGATCTTCTTCATGCAAGTACAGAGCAAGTGTGTGTGTTGGAACCAAGGGTCGTTGAAAGGAATCTTGTGACATCAAGGCGATCAAGTTGTATCTTCTACTTTCAGTTAATGTGATACAGCAGCATGTCCTTTTCCCATAAAGTCATTCTTACTTTATTGTGTAATTCCTTGATCGTATGCATAAGTTGACATTGAATATCCTTTGCTATATTCACTTTGGTTGGTTTGTGTTGTCTTGGACTTGACCTCATGAGAGCACCGGAGCGAAGCAGGAGCAACAAATACCTAAGGAAGCGATACAAAGGTATGTCACTTGTTCCTCCTTACTAGCAAATTCAATGATTGCAACTTAGGGAAAGCGTCATGTCCTGTCCTATTTTGTTCTAGATCCAGGTGGATCTAGGAAGATCTATTAGTGTCCACACCTACCGATTAGTCCGATAACATAGGGAGAGAGGAACACCAAGTTCTTCCATTGCTCCATGGTGCATCGATGACACATTAATAAAAACACCAAGATGGAGGATGCTCAGGGAAACCACATTATGGACCATGTAGGCATATAATCGAAACTGTTAAGTTACTACAAATACCTCCTATTAGAACCCATCATGAATATAACCCAGGATATAAGAAAGATAACCTGGCACATCCCCTCCCTCATCAGGACGGAACAAAATGAAACACTAATGAGACCGATCGCATAAGAATAAATGGACCAAGCAGTCAAAGAAATTCCTCTGTGAAAGACACCTGATCTGGATGGATTTACAATCAAATTCTTTCACTATTGTTGATCGATGATCCAATAAGAAGTATGGAAACCCATTGAGGAGTCTCGTGCCTCAAGACATCTCCTCTCGGCCTTCAATCCCACTTTCCCCAATATAATCCCAAAGGAAGAAATGATTACCCATCAAAAGTAGTTCTCCCCCATTTCCCTATGTAATGTAATCTACAAAATCATCACAATGTTAATACCTCTAAGGCTCGAACTTGTCCTTCCTTTCATCATCTCCAAGGAATAATCAGTCTATGCGGAGGGGCGTCAAATTATGAACAAATTCATCCTAGCACATGAGGTGATACATTCACT
>JZKD02S2111116.1:406190-427651 GCA_000966675.3 Picea glauca
CAAAACCCTAACCCAATGACCTGGATTAGTCCAAAACCCTAATTCCTTAACCGGAAATAGAAAAACCATCGGCAAAAACCATGTGCCAAAAACCACCTAATATCATGTGGTCCCGGAAATATGTCGTCCCGGAAATATGTCGGCCCAGTGATAATATGTCGGCCCGAAACCGGCAAAAATATGTCGGCCCGACGATAATATGTAATACACAAACTTGGTGTGAAATAGCCTCGCAGTGGAAGATTTGTATTAATGAAGGACCATACATCCTTAGGTGGGGAAACTCGCCAATAGAAAACTTCTCAGTAAAGGAAGCCTACTACCTTCACGAAAACTACCACATGCAACCAAAAGAGCACATCTGGAGCACTATTTGGAATTTCAAATTTTGGCCAAAAATATTAATTTTCCTTTGGCTAATGGCCCAAAATCGCATCCTCACCTAGGACAACCTTTGGAAGCAGGGCTTTGTAGGACCATCGATATTCCTTCTCTGCTAGAAAAAGGAGGAAAAAATGGAGCACATTTTAAATCAATGACCTCACAGTGGGGCATTCTGGGACATGGTAGCACAAATAATGCGTCACTCCAACAAAAACAAAGACATCATTGTCAACACTATTGAAAATTTGGGGTTAAACACTTATCAGAGCCCAATTTTAGAATGCATTTGGAAACTTCTACCAGTATTTATCTTTTGGAAAATATGGAAAGAGAGAAACAACATAATTTTCCACTCCCATTCCTCCCCGCCCCCTCACTACCTAGGAAAAAATCCTTACTCTCATTCGAAAAACCGTTGGAGTTGGTCATTGGACACAAAAATATCTTCAATGAAATCCTCCATAAATCCTCATCCTTTCATCATGGCAGTTGAATCTCCCTAATCACCCTCTCCAACCCCCCCCAGCCTTTATGTCATCCATACTCGCATCCCCTCCTCTTGGTCTCCCCCATCTCAAGGATTTGTAAAACTAAATTTTGATGGCTCTTCAAAGGGAAATCCAGGACCAACAAGATTTTGTGTCATTTTCCTAGATAGTACTGGACAAATTATTCACATCATAGTAGGCCACTTGGGACTCAACACAAACGATGCAATAGAACTATGGAGTCTCATCAAGGGGGTCAAACTGGAAACTTGTCACAACATAAACCAACTCATTGTGGAAGGGGACTCCCTAGTGATAATCTCGTTGGTTTCAAAAATCATTCATGGTTCCAGTCCATCAAAAGTATCCCCATACTAGAGGATTTTGGGCCTGCTTGAAGAATTCAGAACCCTCTTGCGACCCACCCTCACTCTCATCCCTTCCCACATGAAAAGAGAGGCCGGCAAGGTAGAAAATCACCTGGCTAATGGAGGTGTCCTCTCAAGGGAGGATAGAATTCAAATGGATGCTCGAATCTCCCTAGCTCCCTCGTTTCTTCTCCAATGCATGGAAATTTCTCAACATGATTGTCTTCCCCCGGATGGGGTACAATGTTGCTAGCATGCAGAACCTAGTATTAAAATATCCTCATACCGCCCTCACTTCCATTTCTCGTAGGGAGGGTAGCATTCAAAGTGCTTTAGATAAAGTTTGACAGCTCCCTCACACAGGTTTAATGGTGCCTTCAATGCACCATGGTTGGTGGATGACGATGGGTATGGGAGGCATGCATAAGGTCATTTCAGCTCCTTTGGTGCCCCTCCAATTCCTCCAAGTATGTTATGGTTCCTCCCACTCAGCTCAGATATTGCATTTTGGCTTTGTTCCTATCATTCTCCCCGCTCTGCGAATTCTCAAGCCGCTTACAGTCTGGTACATCTCCACCACCATTCCATGGGAGTGTGGTAAGCCCAAGAGAGCGCCATCCTATTATAGCTATGTTGCTAGGAAACATAGAATTTGTAGGCTCGCCCATGCATCATTGACCTCTCTGATTTGTCGAGATGGGGGACAAATTGTGCCTCGAATGGCCATTGTCGAGGAGGTGATTCCATAAGAGCCAATTATTGTTCCGTCGAACTCCCTTTTGTAGATTGTTCCAGACCCCCATGACCCGCCTAACACTATCCATTTTGTCCCTGCTGCAGCTTGCGCCTCGGAATGGGTGACTTGCATAATTTAGGAAGGTACTTTGTTGGTCGACTACCCAATGGAGCCTTCACCACCCTCCTCATATCCAGACTGGGACTCACACTCCACTTGTCTCCTCGTGCCAGAGAATCTATAACTTATCTTCGAGATGTGCAAGGATATGCAGGATCAACTTCACATGCATATCTTGCTCAACAACTGACTCGACATTCTGTATGAGACACTCTCAAGTTCATAGAGCCAACAATGGTGCTCGACCTATGCAAAACTATACGTCTTCACTCCTCATGGTGGAACTCATGCTTAGTCCTTTCTTTTTAGATTTATGCACTATTTTTGCAAAGATATAGTAGAAATTTCCATACTCTTGTTCAAAATTTTCTCTTCATGCTTAGATAGTTCAAACACTACATTCCTCGACCACCTTCTACGGTTTCCATTTGTTTGGAGGAACATGTGGCGTTTGTTTGCCATGATCCAGCTAGAACAAAAGGTCTTCACCTATTCTGGTTTCCACTTGTCTGGAGGAGCAGGTGGAAAACCTTTAGACATGGCTCCGTTATGTATAATTACAACCATTTTTTGAGATAGTAAATCTTTTTTTATTTACAAAAAAAAATTAATATCCTAGCATGAAGATGTTTAGATAACATCATAACAAACACTCTTTTTATCATCTTTTGGTGCAATGTTTAAAAGTATCGTCCCCAGGTCCCACATCCATACAAACAACTTATATGCATAGATATTTTCATTTATCACATTGTATGCGTTTAAAGTGTCAATACTTGAAATTCATACCCAATTACTTAAAGAAATAAACATGACAAGATAATTTAAACTTATTAAATGAATTTATAAATAATATACAATGTTGTAATTTAGTATTAAGCATGGAGTTTATATATATATATATATATATATAGGAATAAATTCCTTTATGAAAACATTTTTTAAATTAAAAAAATTACACTTCAAAAAATTTAATCTCTAAAATTATGATAAAAATAAAATTAAAATAAATTTTATTTAATAAAAATCCTTATATTTAATAAAAATCATTATATTCTATACAAATAATACCCATAATAAAATTATATTCATATAAAACATCAACCTGAATTTTATTAAAAAATATTATTTTTAATACAAATCATTATATTTTATAAAAATATACTCATAATTAAATTATGTCCGTATAAAACATCAACATGTAATGATAATGGAAGCACTAAAAGATATTAGTCATCTTTGCAAGAACACTTTAAACAATCGCACACCATAATGAAACAACTCATAGTTATGTCGTACTTTTGAATGAATTTTAAAGTTGGTGATTAAGAGTTTGTTCATTTCAATTAGTGATGGGTTTAATTGTGTGAAAGTAAAACTCCTTAAGAAGTTAGAAATAGTTGTGAGGTATTTTAATTTTTTATTTTTAAAATTTTGTGGTCTTTATTAAATAACCTCTACATTAATTTAATTTATTATATATGAAATATTTTTAAGAAAGTTAAGAAAAGGATAAAGATATATTATGTTTTTAAAATTTATATATTTTTAGTTTAATAGTGGTAAAAATTATCAAATATATAGGTAAATATATAGGTTGATTAAGTCATCATTATTATGAATGAAAAATATGTTATTTAAAATAATTTAGTTATGGTTAAAATGAGTTCTTAACCATTCAGAGGTAGTAGTTTTTGGTTTTGCTTCTAGATCAAAAAGTAGTTTTGGTCTAGATAATGTGTAAGAAAACCAATATAACTTTTGTTTATCTCAAGTTCATTTTCAATGATAGTGTACTTTTTAACAACATTTAACCTTAATCTCATAGTGAAAATTAAGGATTTGCTAAATACAAGTTATTTATAGATTTGCAAAATATGATCCTATTAAGCATGATGTCAATTGGATTTAGCTTGGATACTTGAGAGGAATGATTGTTATCATCTCTACCCAAATTTAATTTCCATAAAAATAACATGTTGAACTCATAATGAATATATTGTTGTAATAGCTTATACCCAAACAAAACATAATCTAAAATGATTAGGTATTAAGATTCATACGAAAACTGGATGTTTCGTATGCAAATAAAAATGATGCTATCAAATATGTAGGAAACTAGTACGATTCACAACCGTAGTATATCAAGATTTTCTCTTTAAAAAAACCATTGATCAATATATTATCAAATTATTCAAATACGAATGCCACCCAAAATCTAATAATCATATTCATGCACTCATGGAATACACGTGAAGAAAACTATTACGTGTATTCAGATTAATACCATACTCGTATGGTGTGAAACATGTGAAAAACAAATGCGGAGGTGGATCGGGTTTCGGGGTTCGGGATTTTAGGGTTTACGAACACCCGACACACAAACAAAACAAAATAAGAAATGTTGAATTGCGAAATGCGAATATGCTTTGGGCCCACAATTTCGGGGTTCAGGGTTTGCTAACACCTGATGCAAAAACAAAATACACACAGAATTGATGAATTGTGAAATCGTAATAACGCTGTGGGACCCTTCGTGTTTCAGCGTTTGGGAATGCTCGATACATAAACAAAACACTATGGCAATCACCGAATCACGAAATCCGATCAAGCTGTGGGGCCCAGGCAATATTGTTTCGGGGTTTGGAAGGGAACGACTCAATTGCACAAGCTTGTAGATATTCCGAAAGAAGAAAAAAAAAAATTTCTGAACAGAGTTTACTAACTCAAAATTAAACGCAGAGAGAATAACTGCCTATACACCATAACAACTTCAATTCAAAAATGTCTTCAAGATGATGTCAATTACAATTCGTTTCTAGTATTTATATAGAAACATAAATTCAAAAATTTCCCCTTTGATCTTCTAAAAGACTTAATCAATGGCGATGATGGTGTCTTGTGGCCTGCAAAGGTTAAGGCGACCACTGTTTAAGTTTATGTAAAACAAAATTATAATCGATGGTTTAATCCTCGAGTCTTGAAGGATCAAGACGGCCACCGATACACCATTTACATAGGCAATGAGAAATGATTGCATCCTAACATACTCCCTCTTAATCATTTTAGAACAAAAACAAACTAAAACTATGTAAAACAAAATTGTTGTAAACAATGCATTACAGCTTGCAGACCCCAATATTTTTTCTATGAATTTTAAATAGTTCATTTCCCAAAGGCTTCATAAATATGTCTGCAAATTATTCTTCAGATCTACAGAACTGAACAGAAATCTCCTTACCAATTACCAGCTCTCGAATGAAATGATACGTTGTATCAATGTGCTTACTTTGTTTGTGAAAAATGTAATTCCTTGACAATGCAATGGCAGACTTATTGTCACATAAAATCTAGGTTGCATCATTCTGGTTATGCAACAATTCATTCAAGACCCTTCTCATCCATACAGCTTGACATGCAACTGCAGTTGTTGCAACATACTCTGCCTCAATGGAAGATAGAGTCATAATGGGTTGTTTCTTTGATTCCCATGCCACTGCTCCAGATCCAAGACTGAAAATATACCCATATGTTCTTTTCATGTCATCAATGGAACTTGCAAAATCACTATCAGTATATCCGATCAACTCAAAGTTTAAGCTTGATGTGTATCGGATAGAAAAATTAGTTGTTCCAGCAACATATCTCAGGATCCTCTTTCCTGCTTGCCAATGAGTACTCTTCGGAGTCTCCATGAATCTGGAAATCAAACTCACAGCAAACATAATGTCAGGTCTGGTTGTTGTTAAGTACATAAGGCTTCCAACCAACCTCTTATACAAAGTTGGATCAACAAATGGTCCTTCATCATACTTGCTAAGTTTAATACCAGTTGCCATAGGTGTTGCAGTTGGTTTACAATTCAACATTCTAAACCTTTTCAGACTTCATTTGCATATTTAGTTTGATAAATGAAAATGCCATCATCGTATTGTTCCACTTCAATTCCAAGAAAAAAATTCATCAAACCTAAATCATTCATCTCAAACTATGTTATCATGGCATTCTTAAAATCATCTACAAATAGATCTCCAATAAAAATCAGATCATCAACATACAAACAGACAATCAAAATTTTACCTTTCTGGTCTACCTTTATGGTCTACCTTTATATACAGATTTGGTTCACTTGGACTTCTACTGAATCCAACACTAATTAGGTATTCATCAATCCTACTATACCAAACTTTGGATGCTTGCTTCAATCCATATAAATCTTTCCTTAACTTGTAAACCTTATCTCTGTGTTTATTAATCTCATAACCCGAAGGTTGTCTTACATAAACTTCTTCTTCCAAATATCCATTTAAAAATATAGACTTGACATCCATCTGATGCATGATCCATCTATTATGAGTTGCAATAGCCAAGACCATCCTTACTGTGTCAATCCTTGCTACAGGAGAAAAGGTTTCATTATAATTAATACCGGGTTGCTAACTAAACCCCCTAGCTACAAGTCTTGCCTTGTACTTTTCAACTTGACCATCTGCATTCAACTTAGTATTATAAACCCATTTAACACAAATGCTCTTCTTACCTTCAGGTAAATCGACAAGATCCCAAGTGTTATTTCTTTCAATGGAATCAATCTCCTCATCCATTGCTTTTATCCAGACATCCTCTTTAGCAGCTTCATCAAAACTTACAGGATCACATGCCATTAATGCAAAATTTGAAATCTGATCTACTTCTTCATTCTGATCATACAATTCTCTTAAGATTCTAGTCCTTTGTCCTTTAAGTCTGTCTTTTAATGAAGCTAAATTGGGATTTGATTCACTACTTACCTGTGAATCTGATTGATGTCCACCATATCCAAATGGCTCACCATGCTCATGAGTTCTTGGCGTTCTAAATTGAGATGGGTTGAAATCTAGTGCTAGCCTTGTTGGAATTCTTTCTACAGGTGTATGTGCATGTGGAATAATCTATCCATCATCTTCAGCCTGCTCAGCTCCATCATCATCTTCACAGGGTAACACAGCTCCCTCTGAAATTGATTTGTCAATACTTCCATCCTAGGATTCATCTTCTTTAAATTGAACATCTCTGTTGATTACATATTTTTGGGTGATGGAATTGTAGAGTTTATATGCCCTAGATTCTTCACTGTATCCAACAAATATACATCTCGCGCTTCTGTCATCCAACTTCCTCCTCATTTCTACAGGTACATGTGCAAATGCAACACATCCAAAAATTCTGAAATGAGAAACATTACAAGGCTTACCATCCCAGGCTTCCTAAGGTACACGATCCCTCACGGTCTTGTTCAGACTTATATTCAAGATAAAAACAGAGCAAAGAACTTCATCTCCCAAATATTCATTTAAAATATGCTTCTCTTTCAACATGCTTCGAGCCATATCCACGATGGTCCAATTCTTCCTTTCAGCCACTCCATTCTGCTGTGGAGAATATCGAGCAGTAAATTGTCTTTTAATTCCATGAAGACCACAAAATTCAATAAATTCATTAAGTTTGTATTCACCTCCTCTATCATACCTTAAGATTTTAATGGTTCGACCAATCTCATTCTCAACCATAGACTTAAACCTCTTGAAAACATCAAAGGCTTCATATTTTTTCTTCAGCAAATACAACCAAATCTTCCTACTGAAATCATCAATGAAAGTCATAAAATAAACACAGCCATTCAAAGAAGGTGTTTGCATAGGTCCACATAAATCTGTGTGGACAATTTCCAAAGGGGCTTTTGCTCTGTAGGAAACACCTGAAACAAATTTCTCTCTGTGATGTTTTCCAAGTATGCATCTCTCACAAGAGCTTGTAGGTAGCTGAATACAAGGTAACCCCTTCACCATTTGTTTTTTCTGTAACAAATCTAAGCCACTAAAATGTAAATGAACATATCTCAAATTCCATAACCAAGATTCATCTAAACTTCCATCTTTATAAGAATTCAAAGAACCACTCAAATCATTTCGCATAACAAGTGAAAACATTCTATTCTTGTTCATCTCTACTTTTGCAATCAACTGTTTGCTGGGAAATTTATCATAGATTGTACATATCTTATTCTTGAAGAACACTCTATATTTTTTCTCCAACAACTGTCCAACATTGATAAGATTGCATTTTAAACCAGGCACAAATTAAACATTGTCAATACTTCTCCTCTGATTATTCTTAGTGTAGACTGGAACTATACCTTAACGATTAGTTGTAACTTTACAGTCATTTCCCAGTTTGACATCAGACTGAATACTAGTATCAATGGAATAAAATAAGTCCTTATTACCAATCATGTGGTTGCTGCAACCACTATCCAAAAACCAAATATCATTTGCACATTCCTGAGTGACGTTACAGGTCAAAAACACGGGATTTTGATGATCCTCGAACTCATTTATAATATGTGCAGATTGCTTTCCAGCATCTTCCTGTTTCTTCCAACATTTGTTAGCGAAATGCCCAAACTTCTTACAATAATAACATTGTACTTTAGTTTTATCATACCTCTGATTTTCTTGCTGCTAGGGTTTGTTGCTACTCCCTCTTAAATTAGGAGGATTCTGCTGGGACTTCTCCTCAGACTCTAATTCAGTTTTGTTGTCCCTTTGACCAGAAAATCGACCTACTCTTCCACGAGTATAAAACCTTCCTCTACCTCTACCTCTGGTAACATTCAGTTGGGATTTGAAAGAATTCTCCATTGATCCTTCTTCATATCTAGATATCCTAGATTCATGAGCAATAAGAGAACCAGTTAATTCATCAATTTGCATTAAAATTCAATCTTTAAATTCCTCTATGAGAACAACAACAGGATCAAACTTCTTGGGTAAACTTCTCAGCACTTTCTCAATAACTCTCTTATTCTCAACATCATCTCCATACTACCTGAGTTGGTTCACAACACTCATTACTTGAGTCATGAAAGTATCAACACTTTCATTATCCTTCATCTTCATATTTTCGAAATCCCTTCTCAAATTTTGCAACTTGACTATCTTGACCTTGGACACTGCTTGATAATAGGTTTCAAGAATGTCTCAAGCCATCTTCGAAGATGCAGCACTAGAAATATTCATAAAAATGGATTCATTTAACCCTTGCTGGATTAATCCAAGAGCTTTGTTATCCTTCTTCCTGTTTTCCTTCAGCAAAGCACGATCATCATTAGATAGAGCCAATTCTGCTGCATCATCAGTTGGCTTAGCATAACCATCAATAACATAAGTCCACAAATCCTAAGAATGCAAAATCTTCCTCATCCAAATGTACCAGGAGTCATATGAGTTCTTGCTCAGAACAGGAACCTGAATCTAAGAAGAACTACTACTAGACGCAACCATTTATAAAAGTTTGAAAGAAATCAAATAAATTCTCCACGCAGTAAAATTGGGAACAATCTGCAATGAACTAAGCACTTGCAGGATGGGTAGCCAGCTCTGATACCAAATGTGGAAAAAAAACGCGGAGGCGGATCGGGTTTCGGGGTTCGGGATTTCAGGGTTTACGAACACCCGACGCACAAACAAAAAGAAATAAGAAATGTTGAATTGAGAAATGAGACTATGCTTTGGGCCCACAATTTCAGGGTTCGGGGTTTGCTAACACCCGATGCAAAAACAAAATACACCCAGAATTGTCGAATCACGAAATCGCAATAAGGATGTGCGACCCTTCGAGTTTTGACATTTGGGAATGCTCGATACATAAACAACACACAATGACAATCGCCGAATCACGAAATATGATCAAGTTGTGGGGCCCAGGAAATATTGTTTCGAGGTTTGGAAGGGAACAACTCAATTGCACAAGCCTGTAGATATTCCGAAAGAAGAAAAAAAAAAATTCTGAACAGAGTTTACTAACTCAAAATTAAATGCAGAGAGAATAATTGTGAATACACCGTAACAACTTCAATTCAAAAATGTCTTCAAGATGATGTCAATTACAATTCGTTTTTGGTATTTATACAGAAACATAAATTCAAAAATTTCCCCTTTGATCTTCTAAAAGACTTAATCAATGGTGGTGATGGTGTCTTATGACCTGCAAAGGTTAAGGCAGCCACCGTTTAAGTTTATGTAAAACAAAATTATAATCGATGGTTTAATCCTCGAGTCTTGAAGGGTCAAGACGACCACCAATGCACCGTTTACACATGCGGTGAGAAATGATTACATCCTAACAAAACATTCATTAGGAAAATAATGAGATTCATTGCAAACCAGGTACAATGTTAAAAAAAAAGAGAAAGGTTAAAAAGATTTAGTTGTGGGAAGGTGGTTTCAAAGGTAAGAGGTGGAGTCGAGGTTTGGCGAGTGCAAGCAGAGGGTATTTCTTGGCAGAACTGGGTCCAAATTCCTCATCCTTCATGTTAATGTTCAACTGGCCCTCAGGAAGCGACTAGTTGAATGCTTGGATGAGAACGCCTATGGCGTGTTGCATCGCGAGGTACGCCAAGTTGCTAGCTGGGCACTTCCTCTTCCCACCGAAAAAGGTCAAGTATCTGAAGTCACCGATCATATTTGATTCGGTTTCGAATCTCTCCAGCCTGAACTCAAAGGGTTCATCCCACCATTTGGGATCGTTTGCAAGTGCCCATATGTTAATGAACATGATGCATTTTGGGGGGATTATGTAGCCTACTAAATCTACAGCTTCTTCATTGTAGTGGGGATCCATCTACGGGGGTGATGGACGAAGACGAAGAGCTTCAAGGGGCCATCTAATAGGTCCCAGAGGCAACGTATATCACCCTCTACACCTAGAAAATACAAGTATATTAGACAAAAATACTGTTGCTGCTATGTATAGAGCAGCCCGAATAGATTTCATATTGCTTACATCAACCCAAGCCCCCATCATGATCATCATCTGCTCTGCTGCAGCTGAAGCTAAAGCTACGGACACCATAAACATAAACACTACTAAGAAGACAACAGATTTCATAGAAATTACAGCCTCCACCAAATTAGCCATCATGCCTCCTACAAATCAATCGCGAAGGCAACCCCGTCTCTTCTCTTCCTCATCTACCAATGCCCCGGACCGCTATTTATTAAGGAAAAAAATCTGCAAACCAGGAAATCCTTGTCAGAATATTGAAGTGACAGGTAACGTTATGCAGAACCCCTCATCCCTGTTCAGCCGGATTTGTTTGTTCCTCATTTTATTAATTCCCACGCTAGAGTGTGCATCATGTGTTCATGTGATTAGAGATTTTTGTTTGAGATCTCTTCTCGGTTTTCTCCATTTTTTTTGGTAAGTTGACTTGAATGTTTCTCTTCGTCATTTTTAGAAGTTAAGTTGTGTCGAAAAGGCCAAGATCCATGCTGTCAAATCCCACTTAATAATATAAATTATGTAGAAATTTGGCCACCCTAATTGGCCTACTGGATCTCCCATAATCGGCCTATTGGATCTCCAGCAGAATAATTATATAAAATTGTTATACAGAAAGGTTGCACGTTGCATTGTGAATCCCTTCTTATTTTCTTATTCCATGTGAAGCTATGTGACAATTTAGACGCAGCCCAAAATGCTCCGAGATACTAACTTTGAACATCATATTGACACTCACGGTGAGAGAGGAGTTTGTCAATATGGGCCATTGTACAAGTAACCTCCTATGTGAACCCAAGAAAGATCCCAGCATGAACCTTCGAATAACCTAATGCCCAAAATTTCTCTTAGCGGCCACCTGCCTAGCGGGACTTACTACAGATGCTATTCAAGACCTAAGTGAACTTCCGGTAATCCCCTCAGTGAACTTTCGCAAAGATTTCCAGTGAACTTTCACATAACCTTCCAGTGAACTCCAGACAATCACAATAGTAGGTAAACAAATAGAGCATAATACAGAGACAAGATAATAGACAATTTTCAGAGATAATATGCGAAAGATGATTTATATTAAAAGAGCTAGAATGGCATAGATATACAGACTTTGAGCATAGATTACACTTTCTCTCAACAGACAGACACACAGACTGAAACTAAATGCTTCTACCACTTTAGGTTCATGTTGGCTGAGCCAGAATCACACAGGCTTATCAAAGCAACCTATCAAAAAGACCCAAATCTCAAAGAGAGGGATCTTAGAAGACTCAGACTTACAAACTCAAATCGACTCCAAAAACTGACTCCTTCAAATGAACATCTCATCTCCTTATATACAATTTTTTAGAGAAGAGAATCATTCTCATGAAAAGACTAGACATGACACTTTACTATTTTCTTAGAATCAAATCTACTTTTAAGATTTGGTGGTGAGAACATGCAAGAACCTTTCGACCAAATTTCAAATTTACTTTCCTCATACTTAAAGAATCTTAGAAATGCAGGTCAAACCACTCCAAAAGCTAGAGAAGTGCTCTAGGTTTCTAAGATATTTTATTTAAAACATCATTATATACAAAGTGGAATTTATAAGGAAAACCCATGAAATACGACTGACACCACTGTTGGTCAGTAAGACATGAATAGACATGACTTAGTCATTTTCGATGTGGGTATGGAATCTTTCTTCATAATTGAGAGTGTCCCACATTTTGCTGTAGATTTTCCGAATGATAAAAGGTTGGCCATTTATCATTTGTACACTGGTTTTAGCCTTAGTTGCCCAATTGAAGATGGTTGAAGATGAAATGACACAAGATTTCCCCATCATTTGGTCCATTCTGGAAAAGGCTTTGAACATATTGTAGAGGAGATAAAAAGTTTCATATAGAAGATAAAGTTGTTGGGTCTACTGGACTTTTATTAAGGCCAAAATCTTTCCACCAATCTACAAGCCAACTTGGAGGTCTTCCTGCCATGGAAATGTTTACATTTCCAAATTTGACAAGTGTCAAGAAATCTTCTTGTTGTATGAAATCCCACCATAATGTTTTGTAATGAGAATAATCATAGTCGTTGCCAGGGAAGTATAAGGATTGATTTATTTCTGGTCAATGGCATAGTAATCTAGGTCTTTGGAGGCAGAAGTATTTTTGGTTAAAACCTTGTTCCTGATATCCCAAATGAGATCTATGTCATGAAAAATACTAGAGAGAGCATCTTGTGCTTCAACAACCTTTTGTGAATCTCTCGAAATGACAGGAATTAAAACATTAGAACTTTCCCTATTGCAAACTTCTGGAACTAGTCTTGAACAATGGAATTGATTTGTGGGAGATATCAATTTTGTACTTCTTAATTCCCAATGAGGTTTCCAGTTTGATGAGTATTGTTCCCAACTCAATGTATCTGGAATAGTTGTTAGGATTTTGAGTCCATTTCTCAATTGGACAGAGATAATCATAGAGACTTCCTGAACCTGTTCTCTGCTTAAAAAGTCTGGGATACAATTTGTGGTGCCTTTAATATGTTCTATGGAAAAATCAAAATTGCTAGACAGGGCTTGCCACCTAGCAAACTTGGCATCACTAGGAGTTTTTATCTCTTTGTTAAGAACTTTATTCATAGCTACAACATCAGTTCTTAGCAGAAATTTCTTATATATAAGAAATATTTCAAACTTATGGATAACATTTAGAGCTGCTTTTATTTCTTTATCTAAGGCAGAATAATTCTTTTCACTAGCTTTCCAGAGCCCGGAAGAAAACTGAACTATTTCTTCTCTTTTCTTACCCTCTTGTTTTTTGACTTACTTAAGGACAGCTCCCCAACCAAGATTGTTAGCATCTGTTTCAACAATTTTAGGAAGATCATCGTCAGAGATATAAAGCAATGGGAGTGTCTTTGCTTTGGACTTAATATTTCTGACAGCTTGTGAATGTGCTTCTGTCCATGGCATTGGATCTTTCTTTAACCTGTCGTTCAATAATTTATGATCCTGAGCACATCCTTTATAAAAATGAATAATATAATTTAAGCTTACAAAAAATCTTTGGAGTTGGACTTTGTTAGTAATCTTATCTGGAAACTTATCATCAAATTCAACGGCATGGGTTTGTAGGGTTAATTCACCATTCCAAATGATATGGCCAAGATACTTGACTTCAGTTTTAAAAACTTCAAGTTTTTTCTTTGAGAAAACCAGTCCTGCTTCTTTGACAACTTGCATGAATTTCTTAAGATGTTTGAAATGTTGCTCAACAGAAGAAGAAAATACAATTATGTCATCAATATAAACAATAATCCAGTCGAAATAAGGTTTCAAAGTGTTATCCATAACTCTTTGAAATTTTGCTGGAGCATTTTTTAAACCAAGGGGCATGACATTCCATTCATAATGTCCTACCGGAACACTGAAAGTTGTTTTGAATTTGTCTTCTTCTTTAACTGCCATTTGCCAGAATCCTGATTTCAAGTCAAATTTAGAAAAAATCTTTGCTCCAACAATCCTAGTTACCAAACTTGTTTTGTTTGGAATAGGATAGGTATCATCAGCCAATATTTTATTTAGTGGTTTATAATTTACCACTAATATGGGAATTCCTTGGAGTTGTTCAGAATGTTTATTAACATAGAATCCATAGCATTTCCATGGACTAATGGATTCTCTGACAAGTCCTTTGTAAAGTAAGCTTTTTACTTCTTCTAAACATAGCCTTTGATATTCAACATTCATTGGGATGGCTCTACTTTTGCAAGGTTTTCCCTCATAGGAATCTTTATATGGAAGTGTGACTTCATGGTTTTTTTATGCCAGAAAGCAGTTGGATTTTCAAAGCATATTTGATCTTCAAATTATTTATTCATCTCTAGAATCTTTTGTTGTACTTGACTTTGGTTAAGTTGATCAATAATCCTTAACTCAGACTGCTTATTTTTCAATTCCTCTATCTTGAGTGTCTTACTCTGGACTATGTAAACCAGAGAAGAAATCCTGAGGGAAGATACAAAAGGAATTTGGACAGAGATTTTTGATCCTTTTGTTGGTGAGGGAATGTTGATATAATACCCAGAGGTTCCATTTGACAATTTTGTAGAACCATGAGGCTCAACTGCAGCAAAAAAGGGAGTTCTGAGAATACAGGCTATAGGAATGTTTGTAAGTAGAAATTTTAAAGATAGGCAGTGATGCTTGAAACATAGAATTGCCTCAGGGACTTCATAGAAGATCTGTGTTGGCAAATTTCCTAATCCAATAGCACTCATTTGTGTCTTTTATATTTTGAGTTTGTCAATATTGGTGTCTATTGTATAAGTTCATTAATGATGCTCTGAAGTATTCATATTTTAAATGAGCTGAATGGTAATCTCTAAGATGAGAAAGAAAAAGAGAGGTATCTAAGTGGGTCTAGGAGTTGATGAAGACCATGCCAGACAAAGTTAAAATATTGCATGTAGTGTAATTGTGATTTCATTATTGTAAGATTTTTAATGTAAGCATTAAAAGGGAGTGTTAGAGATAATGCTCACATTAATACAGTTTACTAAAGTTTGAGGATTAGTTTGGGTTGTTGGAGGATGTTAAGAGATTCTCTCAACCTCGCTCTCCAAAAATAGAATAAGTTGGATCTGACAACACTTATTGTGTTGTATGTCAGTTTATTCTGAGTAATACAATTCAATTCTGTGTGAAATCATATGCAATGGTAGCTCTCTCAATTTCTTTCTAGCACTTCCTCCTCCCAGCAGAAAAGGACAAGTAACTGAAGTCGTTGATCATATTTGATTCGGTTTTGAATCTTTTCGGTGTGAACTCCAAGGGTTCGTCCCACCATTTGGGATCGTTTTCAAGTGCCCATGTGTTAATAAACAAGATGCATTTTGGGGGAATTTTGTAGCCTGCTAAATCTACGGCTTCTTCATTATAGTGTGGATCTATTCTTCATTATAGTGTGGATCCATCATCAGAGACGACGGATGAAGAGGAAGAGATTCCTTCACCACGCAATCCAAATATGGGATCTTGCAGATGTCAGATTCATCCATCAACTGCCCATCACCAACAACTCTGTCTATTTCACCTCAGAGTTTTCTTAAAATGCTCTGGTTTTGAATCATCTCTCCCATCCCAAATTCAAGTACAACCACCACTACATCTTTTCCGAATGGTAATACATCCTAGAACACACGACATACATACACGACATACATACACAACACACAACATACATACATAGACTCAATAGGCATTAAGACCCCTAAAAAAAATCACTAATCAACATAATTACGTAAAGGCCTATACCTATTGACAATGGACACATTTAATAGGTTTTTAGTGTTTCATCAGTTTTGTATGGACAAGATTAAATGTTGATCGAATATTCTTAGTCCCAATAAATCAATGTTTGTGATTTAAACCACTAATTTCTTCACTATTATAAAGGCATTCATTTACATGTTTATATTTTTACCTTTACTTATCATATTTAAAATTTACTATGGTGACTAGGTGATTGCCACCTATGAGTGATTAACAAAGATTAAGGTTTTGTGATAAAGTGGAGAGATGTGAATGTGGAAAGAAACTATTTAATATTTACCAATTTACCAGTAATTCTAAAGATATGAAGATTACTAAATCTGCAGGTTTGGTAATGTCCTTCCATGTCCAACCTTGCTTTAATTTTATGGCCACGTTTCATTTTCTGGACCATATGGAGACTTGGGTCGTTTCATTTTCTGGGCCATATGGAGACTTGCTTCGTTCTCCATGTGATAGAAGGAGAAGCCGATGTAGACCTAGCGATGATAATAGGTGGAGACACTCCCCCAGCCTAGATTAAAGACGTGATATGTACTTCCCATAGAAGCGAGAAGCAGGTACTTCCCGTAGAAGCAAGAACACGTCCTATGATTGCCTCTGGAATTGCCCCTCAATCCGTTGATCAGACTCATATAGTAGCGCAACACTGAGCAACTGGAACATTTGTGTAAGGTTTTGGAATATTTCTATAATCTTTCACAAAGTTGAGATTCATTATTTTATTTTTACAGGAATCACTGTACAATTCTTCTTTAATGTTATACTCGATAAATTTTACAGTTTGAGCTATTCCATTAAGATTTTAAATGGATTTCTGTCATTTTATGAATAGAAATTGGAACCCTAGTGACTGTTACAGTTTGGGTTTTTCTCATTTAAGACTGGAATTTGAGAACAGTTGCTCGGTTATATGTCAAAAAATATGTTGCGACTGTTCTAATTTAAAATCTTGCGACTGTTCAAAAATCTTGGAGAGCCCCAATATTTTTTGACAGCGCCATATATAAAATCTGTTGCCCTCACATTTTTGGGTTCTTCCAATATGTTTGGGTTGTTCTCATTTACAGTTTGGGTTGTTCTCAATATTTTGTATATCATTAGATTTAGAGTGTTTTTTTAAATCTGTTGCGACTGTTATAGTTTGGGCTGTTCCATTGGAACCCGAGCCACTGTTCCAAGACCTTACCATTTAAATGAATTTCTGTGGAATCTTTCAACATTTATGTGGGTTATTTACTGGTATAAATTTGATATAATTTTACGGCTAACGTCGCTTACTTTCTACATGCATATTATTTTTATGAAATTTAAACTTAAGAAGAAAACTAGAATTACAACATCGTTTAAATAATTGTTTAAAGAAAAATAAAATACAAATAAATATTATTATAATCAAAATTGTAAAATAACATTTTATTTTATTAATAAATAAAATAAATAATCATAATACTTCAGTTCATAATAAATCATAATAAATAAATACACATTAATTTATTGAAATAATCATAATACCATGGTAGTGTATAACAAAAGATAACTTAAATTTGTAAGTAGTTACTTTTAAAAAGTTAAAAATGTTAATAAATAATTGTTTAAGAAGTACAAAACTACAAGTGCATTGATTAAAACGACAAATAAAACTATTATGTATCTCAAGATTAGAAGTTAGAGCATGTAATCAATAGTCATAATCCATATTTATGAAAGATTAATAGTCACCATCCATATTTATATTTTATTTATTAATGTTTATTATATATTTTTATAAATGTTTAGTTTATATTTTATTTCTATATTTATAAAAAATTAATAGTCACCATCCATATTTATATTTTATTTATCAATGTTTATTATATATTTTTATGAATGTTTATTTTATATTTTATTTTATGAATGTTTATTTTATATAATGTTTTGATTGATAGAGATACATTGATTATTAAAAGATTAATAATCACAATCTATATTTATATTTTATCTAAATGTAATTTATGATGCTATTAAATGAAATATAAGCTAAATGAAATATAAATGAAATACTGTAAACATCAATTTTGAAGTAGATGAAGCAATAAAAAGTTATAAATATCAAATCTTGGAGTAGATGGAATGATAAATTGAAATTATGGGACACACAATTATGATTTAAACTTTGTATCATAATATGAATGTATATTATTTTTATGAGATAATTTTAACCTAAAAAATTATATATTAATATAGATGGATATTGTTATTTTGTGGGATACACTCTTAACTCAATTTTTCTATATTAATATAAATGCAGATTTTAATAAATTATTGTTCACTTAAATTTAATAATTATAATGAATAATCTTTTTTTTTATCATCTTCTCTCCTTTTCATATGAAGGTGGGGTTGGGGGAGATATTATTCATAACATATTATGTTTTAAATAATATATCCCTCCACTTCCATATGATGGTGACTTTGCATAATATCTCACCCCACCCCACCCCACTCTCATGGTTGGGGGAGATATTATGCAAAAAAAATTGATCTCCCCCCACTCCCATATGGGAATGGAGAGTGCAATTCGAATTGTGAGATTACAAAATAACATAAAATATAAAATAAAATAACATTACACTATAACTATAATTACACTATATCTTTGATATAAAATAACATTACATTATATTACACTATAATTACACTAAAAATTTGATATAAAATAACATAGTAACAACCATTTTATAATCTACCAAACATAGTAATGTCGCAATGTGATGAACATAGGTATGTCGTTTCTATGTGGATAGTAACGACACAATGCAACGGACATAAATAGAGGTTGCAATGTGTCCCACATCGCCCTATCATTGCAATATGATGAACATTTCCTTGCATTTCAATGTGATGTACATATCCTGACGTCACAATGTGAGAAACACTTCCAAATGTTGCAATGTGACAAAGATATACACACATCATAATGTGACAAACGTTTCCAAATGTCGTAATGTGTGGAACATATATGGATATGGATAGGCATGTCATCGCAGTGTGTCACACATCATCTTATCTTCGCAAGGTGATGAACATTTCCTGATGTTGCATTATGATGCACTTATTGCAATGTCTCAATGTGACACAAATTTCCAAATGTCGCAATGTGTTGAACATAGTAACGTTGAAATCTACCAAACATAGTAAAGTCACACTGTGACGAACACATAACATTGCAATGTGATGAAAATATAGTGTTTCAATATGATGAACATAGTGACGTCGCAATTTTATGAACATAGTAACATCGCAATCTACAGAACATAGTAACGTCACAATCTGATGATTATAGGCATCTCGTCACAATGTGGATAGTAGTGTCACAATGCGACAAAAAAAAATACATGTCGCAAAGTGACAAACATAAATACATGTCGCAATGTGTCCCACATCACCCTGTCATTTCAATATGACAAACAAATTTCCTCACGTTAAAATGTGACGCACATATCCTGACATCGCAATGTGACTAACACATCCAAACATAACAATGTGTCGAACATAGTAAACTTGCAATGTACGAAACATCGTAATGTCGCAATGTGACAAACATATATGGACGTCACGACATGACAAACATTTCCAAACGTTGTAATGTGTCGAACATAGTAATGTTGCCATCTACCATGCATAGTAACATCACAATGTGACAAACATATACAGACGCCCCAATGTGACAAGCATTTCCAACATTGTAATGTGTCGAACATAGTAACAATGCAATCTACCAAACATAGTAACACTGCAATGAAATGAACATATATGGATGTCACATTCTGATGAACATATATGCATGTCACAATGTGACGAACAATTATGAACATTGCAATCAGACGAACATAAATTAGCATTGTAATTGGACAAATGCAATGTAATAGACATTTACAAACGTCACAATGGGACAAACACAACCTATTGTCACAATTTGATGTACACAACCCAATGTGTCGATGTGACAAACATTTTTTGATGTCACAATGTGACGAATATAACCCACTATAAAACTATGAAAAACTTATTCCAATGTCATATTGTGAGAAACATAAACCTTCATCGTAATTTGATGATAATAACCTCACGATGTCAAGTGAAGAACAAAATCTAATGTCACAATGTCATGAACAAAACATTATGCCGACATGTGATGAACAAAAGATGATTTCACAATGTGATGAACAAAAACCGATGTTCGCATGTGACGAACAAAACATGATGTCGCAATTTGACGAAGAAAATATGATCAACATTGCAATGTAGTAGTGTCATACTAAACTACGGTGAACATAATCAACATGACCCACCATAATGAGATCCACATGGTCAACTAAGGTCAGTTATGGGCATGTTCAACCATAATAAACTATGATCAACCATAGTCAACCATGGTCATGGTCAACCTCACTCAAACATTATGAAGGACAACCATGGTCAACCATAGCCAACCTTTCCTTCCCAAAGTCAACCAAGGTCTACCAAAGTAAACCATGGTCATGGTCAACCATACTCAACCATAGTCATTTTCAATTAAGGTATTATTGTATTAATACTTAAATAGTATATTATTAATGTATTACTACTTTAGTAATGTATTTATTAAGGCATTAATACTTTAAGAATGTATTTATTAATACATTATTAATTTATTAATAATTAAATATGATACAATAAACATTAATATATTAATACTTTACTAATGCATCTATTAATTTATTTAATGTATTAAAGGTATGCAATGATTTTTTTATTATTACTTTAACAATGTATTATTAATCTTTTACTTTATTATTATATTAATACTTTAACAATGTAGCAATTAATATTGTATAAATGTAATACATAATTAATGCATTAATTAATTAATACTTTATATTATACATTTATGTAAATTAATACTTTAATTTATACTTTATACATTATATCAATACAATAATGTATTACTACTTTAGTAATGTATTTATTAAAAATATATTAATTAATTAATTAAATTAATACATTACAATATGATTATGATGATGATGATGATGATGATGATGATTATTAACGTCCACTAAGACCTAATTGGTCTATCGGACCTTAAGATGGTAAGTGATCACTTGTGATTCTTTAGAATTTTGTTTCTGTGCTCAAAAAGCATTAAGAGAAGCTTTCCAAGATCACCATACTTTTGTTGAGTTAAGAGGTTAGGAAGGTTGGTA
>JZKD02S2111116.1:430101-443121 GCA_000966675.3 Picea glauca
CTTCTTTTACTATTGCTAGTGTATCCTCCTCTTGTTGTTCTTTTATACAAAAAATTATGAGGTTCAAGGCTCTTTTGTTACGCTCATGGTCCAATTCGATTAGCTTATTCATTTCATTTTTGATGGGTTTGATATCTAATTTGTTTTCCATATTACTGAGGGTCAAATTGTTGGTTAGATTTTCTTCAAGCTCTTTAATCCTATCTCTCAAGTTGTGATTTCCTTCAACCCCTCCTTCTTGGGTTGATTGTTTATGTTTTTCCATTTCTTTAATTCTATCCTTCATTGTTTTCAATTCACTCTTGAACCCTAAGAATCTATCATCTATTTGATTTTGAATGGTATCTTTGAATTTTTTTTATCAATCATTGCCTCTAGCTCTATTTTGAGTTTTATGTCTCTTTCTTCACCCCTTTTTTCTAATGTTTCTAACTCTATTTGGATTTTGGCATCTCTCTCTTCTCTTTTTTTTTCTACTAATTCCATATAATCGTAAAGGATCTCTAGGGTGATTTTGGGGGGCCTCCCCTTGTTAGGGTGAGTTTTTGGAATAGGTGGTCCTCCCCAATGTCATTCATAGTCATGACCATAAGAAACCATGATGATGGTCCACCATAATCAACCACAATCATTTTCAATAAATGTATAAATGTATTAATGTATTAATTAATTCATACATTACATTATTAATGTATTAATATTTAATATGTTACATTATGCATAATGCATTAATATTTTAATTTATATATTACAACAATGTAATAATGTATTCTTAATGTATTAATAATTTATGAGTGTACATTAAAAATTAATATAATAATATATTACTTCATTAGTGTATTAATACTTGACTAATGTATTAATACTTTAGCAATCTATTATTTAATGTATTTAATGTATTTATTGATATATTTACTGTATTAATTTATTAGTGTATTATTACCTTATCAATGTATTAATTAATTAATTAATGCATTACATTATTAATCTATCAATAATTTAATATGTTACATTAGACACTCACTTAAATTAATACTTTCATTTATAAATGTTTATTATATATTATATTAATGTTACATTACACATCAATGTATCAATGTAATGTATAAGTACTTTAATGTATTAATATATTACATATTAATGTATGTATAATATTAATTTATAATACATTATTGTATTATATATTAATACTTTAATGTATTATATTTACATTAATGTAATCCATTATACATTAATGTAATGTATTACTAAATACACTAAATACATTAATACATTACATTATCAATGTATTAATCAATTAATATGTTACATTTGTACATTAATACTTTAATATATTTATCAATCAATTAATACTTTAATTTATACATTTTTTTATTATATATTAAATTTATGTAATATTTAATTATTATATTAATTAAATGTATTAATATATTAATGGTCGTTCCCAAGGCATGCCCGCCGTCAACTAGCAACAACCACTTTATAAAAGTGGTTGATATACATCAATCGACGTCACTTTTCACTTTTTCAAACTAATGACATGGATCAACGTATATCAACCACTTTTATAAAGTAGTTGTTGCTACTACTGTATATAAAGTCAAACTCTTATACAACAACGTACCATTATTAATCCCATAATAGATTTGTCTCATAGCTTGTCTTCTCCTTGGAGGGATAGTAAAATATGCACAAAATCCTTTGTCTCCCCATTGATGTCGTCTTTATTTTCCAAGTCACGACAATGGTCCTCAATAATAAGCTAGTAAACTCTCTCAAAGGTGGCCCAACAAATCTAGCCAGCCGAGAGCAGGAATAAGCATGTCACTAATAGCAAAGGCGTCAACGAGAATCATGGCCTCCTGTACATCATCCCTGAAGGAATGCATTACGTTAGCAATAGCATGGTCAGATTGGGTGTACTTGTTACTGAATAACACTCGAGAGATGATATTGTCCATTAAAGAATAAACGACGCTTATGAGATCAATGTGTTCTCCTAAACCTAAAACTATACCTCTTTGGGATTGGGAGAATATGTCGTCCACAATGTGGAGGACCTCCTGTCTTCGGATATAAGCTTGCACCCTTAACCTGGATGAAGATAATATGTGGGTGGTGCATATCTTTTGTAGGTGGCACCAGTTAGGGCCATTGGGTGAAAAATCAGGGGCATGGAAATCAATCCCAATGTACTTTCCCGCAGGTGTAGGTGGCGTGGATGCCCACTCAGTATCCTTGGTTTTAAGGACTTCCATGGAAATCTCTAGACTCGAAACCACGATAACATTTGCACCGCCAAGGGGAAAATGCATCACATGCCCGTACTTACTAGAAATTCTAGCATAAGTGTGATGCATGTATTCAAATCCCACTGACAGCAGAGAGCCAACAAGAGGTCATAGATTTCATACCGTTGTTGCTATGTATAGAGCGGTCTGAATAGATTTCATATTGCTTACATCAACCCAAGTCTCCATCATCATCATCATCATCATCATCATCCGCTTTGTTGTAGTTGATGCTAAGCTATGGACACCACAAACATAAACACTACTAACAAGTCATAGATCCACTTTGTATTGGTCTATGACTATGTTTTCATCATATCGTGGCTCCACTGTGTATTTTTTCAAGGCTATGACTTGATTGCGTCCTGGAGATATGGATCCACATTGTATTTTTGGTGGCCATATACTAAGCATGGGTATGCCTACCTCAAAGATGATAAGTATATATTGTTTGATGTTTGTTTGCATCGTCCTCCCAACTCTCATATTCCAACACCCTCACATACATATTTTTGTGAAGTGTTTCGGCCATCAGTTTTTCTTCTGACCTCACACTTAAGGGGTCATTTGTTACACTCCTAAGTGTCACACTACCAAATGTCGCACTTAAGTGTTGTAACTAATATACACCTAAGTGTCACACACCAAATGTCGCACCTAAGCATCGAACTTAAGTGTCGCAACTTCATCACCATGAAGAAGTGTTTGTCATCACCCCTAGACAAGTTGGAAGGGAAACCTTTCAAATGGAGGTCAAAATACTACCTTTTTCCTTGATATTTTGGCATTTTTTTTTATCTTCATCTCCCCCTGCCCCTATACAAGGAGGGATAAAACCCTGATCATCGCTCCCCAAGATTTTATTAGGGGGGAATAATCCCGTATTCATCACCCTCTGCACAGTTATGCAGGGGCGATGAAGTAGTTGCAACCATCATGCCTCGATTTGTGAGATTATTTCTGAGAGATCTCAATTGGTTAAGGGATTAGTTTGAGCTTAACTCTATTCAAGGAAAGGAAATATTGTTAGGTCATCCAGATCCTCACTTGACTACATCCTCTCCTCAAAACTATCTTATGGTTGTGATGCTTCAAATCCTATATAATGGAGGCCATGCTTGAGTGAAAAAGGGAGAATTTTAGAGTATGATACTTCTAATCTTGACACATTCAAGAGAGATGAGAATTGAGGGAATCATACTTATGACTATGTGAGACCCAAGGGGATGGACAAGAGAGTTTGAAGGAGTTGTTGCAACGTCAATATTGAGATTGTAAGTGCTTCACTATTATTTTCTTTCCATTAATACATAACTTGGCATATTCCTCTCATGCCTATGTAGTCACTATATGCATTTATATTGTTGTCTAATTCATCATAGATAGATTTATTTTTTCTTAACATAGTGTGCAAGAAGGAGGTTTCATCTTGTTCCTTGCAACAATTTTCTTCCACCTAGGAGTTTGGACTTCAAGATCAAAGGTTAGAGCAACAAGGACAACCGACATAGAAAGGTAAGTCATCCATCCTTCTCTTCTCATTCTAATTGTTGAAATAGGTCTAGGGGAAAAGTAGTACACCATTTGTTTTCTTTATGTCTTAGATCAAAGAGGGCTCTTGATCTAAGGAGGGTTTCACCTGTCTACAAGGGGAACTTTATAACAACACAAGATCAATGAGGTGAAGCATTGAAGAGACTCTCAAAATGAATCATTCCCACATTCTTCCTACTATATAGAGAACTTCATAAAAAGATATGGATATGTAAGAAGACCCCTCCATCAATTTTCCATCCATATAATCCTATATATCATTGTCACCACATGAAAAATTTTCGAAGTAATGATTGGGGTTCTGCCAAATTTTACAAGAATGATAGCACGAATAACTAATATCCTAGAATGAAGATCTTTGGATAACATGATGAGAAGCACTCTCTTTATTATGTTTTGGTAGAGAGTCTTTGAAGATATGGTCCACAAACCTCACATGCATACAAACAACTTATATCGATAAATATTTCCATTTATCACATTTTATGTGTTTAAACTACCAATGATTGTAATTCATACCCAATTACTTAAAGAAGTAAATATGACAAGATAATTTAAATTTATTAAATAAATTTGGCAAATAATATACAATGTTGTAATTTAGTGTTAAAGACTGAATATATATACTTTTTAAATTAAAAAAAAAATGCACTTCAAAGATTTTATCTCAAAACTAAAATCAAAATAAATCTTATTTAATACAAATAATTATATTTTATATAAATAATATCCATAATTAAATTATATAAAACATCAACATAATTTATTTATTTTTAATAACAAACATTATAGTTTATACAAATAATACCCATAATTAAATTATATCTCTATAAAACATCAACCTGAATCTAATTTTTAAACGATACTCATAAATAATTATATCCTTATAAAACATCAACCTGTAATGATAATGGAAGCACTAAAAGATATTAGCCATCTTAGTTGTGTGAAAGTAAAACTCTAGTTTTGAGGTATTTTAATTTTTTATTTTTAAAATTGTGATTTTTATTAAATAACTAAAAGATATTAGCCATCTTAGTTGTGTGAAAGTAAAACTTTAGTTTTGAGGTATTTTAATTTTTTATTTTTAAAATTGTGATTTTTATTAAATAACTTTTACATTAATTAAATTAATTTATTGCATATGAAATTTAATTTATTTAATTTATTATATATGAAATATTAATAAGAAGGTTGAGAAAAAGATAAAATTATATTATGTTTTTAAAATTTATATATTTTTTAGTTTGAAAGTGCAAAAATTATCCATATAGGTTGGTTAAGTCATCATTATTAATCAAAAAAAAAATGTCATTTAAAATAATTTATTTGTGGTTAAAATCAGTTTTTAATTATTTAGAGGTAATAGTTTGAGATCTTGCTTCTTGATCAAAAAGTAATTTTGGCTTAGATAATGTGTAAGAAAACCAATATCATTTTTGTTCATCTCTAAACTCTTTTTCAATGACATCATGTATGTTTTAATAACATTTAATTTTAATTTCATAATTAAAACTAGAAATTTACAATTCCCATAAAAATAATAGATTGAAATCATAATAAATATATTATTGTAATGATTTCTAGTTGAAAAAAAAAGAAGATAAATTTATGTTTTAATAACATTTAATTTTAATTTCATAATTAAAACTAGAAATTTACAATTCCCATAAAAATAATAGATTGAAATCATAATAAATATATTATTGTAATGATTTCTAGTTGAAAAAAAAAAAAGATAAATTAAAATTTATAATTACCTTAAAATATCCTATAAACATAAATATGAGGATACTCTCAATAGTCTGATCTCAAATAGAGGATGCTCTCAATATAAACATAAATATGAGGATACTCAATAGTCTGCTCTCAAATAGAGGATGAGGATACTCTCAATAGTCTGCTCTCAAATATGTAGGAAACTAGTACGATTCACAACCGTAGTATACCAAGATTTTCGCTTAAAAACAATAAAAATACCTTATCAATATATTATCAGATTATTCAAATACGATTGTCACCCAATATCTAATAATCATATTCACGCACGCATGGAATACACGTGAAGAAAACTTTTACGTGTATTCAGATTCATACCATACTCGTATGGTGTGAAACATTCATTAGGAAAATAATGAGATTCATTGCAAACCAGGTACGACGTTAAAAAAAAAGAGGAAGGTTCAAAAGATTCAGTAGTGGGAAGGTGGTTTCAGAGGTAAAAGGTGGAGTCGAGGTTTGGCGAGTGCAAGCAGAGGGTATTTCTTGGCAGAACTGGCTCCAAATTCTTCAAACTCCATGTTAATGTTCAGCTGGCTCTCAGGAAGCGACCAGTCGAATGCTTGGACGAGAACGCCTATGGCGTGTTGCATCGCGAGGTACGCCAAGTTGCTAGCCGGGCACTTCCTCCGAGATACGGCCTTTGAGTATTGACGTGCAATGTTAGGCACAGGCACCGTTATGCACGTGAGAAATGTGCAATGCCATATAAATGTTGCCGGTGACGAGCATGCAGGGTCGCTTGATCACGTGACTCACGTTTAACGTTTAAGTAGATCACGTGCACCTAGGTGATGCGCATGAACTTCTTGTATATGCCATAAAATATTCCATTACTAAGTGGAGTGTGGACATGGATTGACATATTTATAAAAGTAGTAATCTAAATCTTCTAATTTTATTTTATTTTGGTAATTTTTTGTTGTTGTTGTTGTTAATTTTTGGTATTTTTTTGGTTTTTGGTAATTTTTTTTTTGGTTTTTTTGGTAATTTTTTTCTTGCACTCTGCTAGTTATATAAAATTGCGGCTATGCTAGTTATATAAAATTGTTATACAGAAAGGTTGCACTCTGCATTGGGAATCCGTTCTTATTTTCTTATTCCTATGCGACAATTTAGACGTAGCCCAAAATGCTCCGAGATACGAACTTTGAACACGCACGGTTATGCGCGTGAGAAATTTGCAATGCTATCAGAGGGAGAGAAAGGTTGAATGTTAAGCTCGGCTCACCGGTGACGACCGTGCAGGACCACTCATCACGTGACTCACGTTTAAGTAGATCACGTGCACCCAGGTGATGCTCATGAGCTTGTTGTATATGCCATAAAATATTTCATTAGAAAGTGCGGTATGATATGGCTTCCCACATTTAAAATGGTGATCTACATTGATATATAACACTCACACCCCACACCCCAACTTGTATATATAACACTCACACCCCACATTGTATATATAACACTCACACCCCACATTGATGTCATTAGATTAAAGAAGCCCAAACAGATATTGATGAAATTAATTATAGATTTGCCACTAAAAGAGCCCAAGTGAAATTCATTATACATTGACTTCATATGTAACCAAGAAAAATCAGAGAAAGAATAAGAATTTGTGAATCATTGATAAGGGAGATAGTTGCAAAGTAGCTGGTCCTTTACCTAGTTTGTATATTTATAGCAAAATAGTTTAAGTATCATAGTGAGAATTTCAAAATATCGCATTCATATCAAATATCATTTTGAAAACATTTGTAAGTTTTTGTTGGAATGCATTCAAATCATGTATATAATAACATTGTATACATATGAATAGGTCATTGATCTGCATTGTTTCTTAAAATTGATCGATCGACAAAGATGAGATCGATATATAACCATATTTTGTCAAACATCATGAGATCAATATATAACCACTTTTTTCCAAACATCTAAGGATTGTGTGGTGATCGATTGAAGCCAACGATGCATGATAAAAAACATTCGTTGTAAGCCTCTTATTTCTTGTGTGCAAGTGTTTCGGTGAATATGGCGAGTGAATAAGGTTTACATCGTTTCATTTTGCTACCTAATATGCTTAGATCTACAGGTTAATTATTATGTTATACCAACACTAGTGAAAACACACGCCAACATTCTCATTCATGTAGAGATGGCATAAACATTGAACATATATTAAAACTAGCCTCCATACACCATTTGAACAATTGAATACAATCGAACCTGCAATCTATGATAGGTGCTTAAGAATGTTGAGAGATGAAGTATCAAAGAAAGGGCAGTCATAGATCAATAGGTTGATACTTCAAGTCACCGCAAGGGACTTCTAAATTATTTGAACTTCAATATTGGCAGTAATTGAAAAACTATGGATTTATCATTAGCTTCGGGATTAGTTGATTGAAGTCATATAAATTTTTGTTCATCATCAATCCAGAGTTCTTGCACTTTAACTTACAACATAAGAAATAATTCCATAGCTTTTGGTTCTCTAATTAGTAATAAAATATATGTTGATCTAATCCTGTATATAATGCTAAAATGATCTTGGTGCATTGAAAAGATTATGATCAATGAAGCAAGTCAAAATCAGACTTATCCAAGACGATTTTGATAGATATATGGGAATCAAAGGCATCAAAGAAATAGGAGATGAGGGAATGTAAAGTAGGCCGACATTTAACACATTATGCGACCACCACATTTAATGATATTGTAGAAAATTTGAGTGTAGCATCTCACTTCAATTTTTAGCAAAATAAAACCATTTAAAAAACTAAAATAAAAAGTAAATATTTTCCACGTAGAAACAATTCTTCAATTCCATGTGGCCATTGTCTTCTAAATAACTTGTCCATAAAACAAGGCACACGTCCATAAACACAATAATTTAATCCACCTATGAATGAAGGAGGGTGGACCTCCATGTACGAAAAGGAAAACCAAAAACTTGGTAACTGAACTCTACACAGTTCTAGGGTTAGGTTGGAGGAAATGAAAATAACACAAGTTGTAGAGACCAGTAACAAAATTGAGCACAAGCCCCAGTTTTCACATTCAACTGCGCGAACAATAGTTGTGTACCTTATATCTAACTTCAATTTCAAACCAATCCTTCATCAAACAGATCGAAACAACACACAACAATACGGGCCTCTTGAAATTACATGCAACATAATTCCATTATGAGTTGAATTGAAAAGAAATATCGTATCGCAACTGAATTTCTATGTATCTAGTATGACAGTGACCGTGACTACACTGCATGAATGTTTCTAATTGGCTCAGTCAAACATCAATGGCTGGAAACAATAAACAATTTCATTAAAATTCTCATTTTTACTACTTAATTGTGATATGGTTGCAGGTTAGAGATTCCAATAGAGGAGACAACACACAGGTCGTTGATCAAAGAACCAGGTACAGTAGCAACGAGAATAGGTAGGCGATGCAAAGAATCACTTGGAATCTCTTGTGAGTATTGGTGGTTCTTTTTCAACTACTTTCACTACTATTGCAATGCACAATATATGTGGTGGGTCTCTCTATGCAGGCTTCTCAATGAAGCAGAAGGGTCTCAATGCAAGCAAAGGAACGTGTGAGAATGGAGGTCTTTTTAGTGCAATATCTAGACAAGGGAAGGCATATGAGTATTAAAAACAAAAATAAAAATGGTTTAATTACAATGATTATGAATAACAAGGTTTGTACTTGGAAGCTCAAAGAATTTCACAACGAAAATATTTGTACCTACAAGGTCAAAGAATTGCGCAACTAAAAGGTCTATACTTGCAGCATCAAAGAAGAAGCTTATTATCATCTCTTCTAGATTTCCTTGAGGACAAATTAGGTTTTCCAAAGCTTCTTCTAGTTTCTTCTCGATTTTCCTAATACCGATGACAACAACAACAACACTAGTAACATTCAGTGAGAAATGAGAACAAATTTTCAACGTTAACAGTTTCACCATGGATCGAATTAGACGGTGAGGATTACTAGAGTAGTATGCCAGTTATTTCTTATGCGTGTTTCCCTTCAGGTAATCGTTTTTCTTTCTTAGAGTGGCATAGAATAGAAGTGATAGATTCATTCATTTTCAAAATCCATATTGCATTTGCAGATCTGATATGTGCAATTCCATAGTATGCATGTGGAATAAACCAACTACGTACGGGTTGGGATGATGGACCTGAGTCTATTACACAGTTCCTTGTTATACCGGGTGGAATTTACACATACAGGTTCACCATCGTTGATTAGGAGGGAACCTTGTGATGGCATGCTCATGTCACAAGCGGTGGAGCATGAAGCAGTGGCTCCATGCATGCTGCCAAGTGGACTTCCCTACAGTTTCCTAATGTAGGAAGGTCAAGCCATCAACTACAGGAATCTTACCTTGATTGCATGATTCTCTAAAACGTCGACTGCAACAAGTGTCAAATTCCCACCAAATAACCATTCACAAATTTGTTTTGTTAATTCATTTTTTAATCCTAACAATTCTGAAAAAGAAATGCATACACCAGGGAAATAATATCACATCAATGAGCTCTGAATGAATAAAAAATTGCATTTATAATATTTAATAAATACCAAAATAAATTTATTTTAAAAATAAATCAAGGTAATAAGAAATTTGAATGGAAACTTAGGTTAAACAAATCAAGGTAATAATAAATTTGAACGGAAACTTAGGTTATCGTTACAAATTAGAGTGCATAATATAAGGTCCTAGCTGCAAAATGCACAAACTAATGTAGAAAAACATATCGGGTAATAGGCGGTCAATGATGGTAATAGGCAGTCAACTATCATTGACCGTGAATCGGAAGCTAGAATCCCTAGCTAGAGGATGGGAATAAAAATGTCACCATGGTACATAATACTTGTGTAAAAAAATTAGAGTGAAACATAAATAAAAGTGCACATGAGAGTTCACTTGTTATATGAGAAAGAGGTGGGGCACAATGCATATAAAATTCAAGTTTCTATATCCTTTATTTTCTTCTGTTTGTTTTCATTCTTTATTAAAAGTTACATTTGATCTTTTATGGGGTATTGGTTTTACTTTTATGCTTGGAAAATGGATGATTGCGACACATACAAAGAATTGAGAAAATATGTTGTTATGGAGCACACGATTAAGATGATGATATGATTGTGTTCGTCTATTTATATGAAAGGTGAAAGAGGTCTACAATCATATAGTAGATCAGGTCCACAACAAGAAACCTACTAAAGAGGTCTACATATGAATTGATTCAACCTTAATTGACACGTGTAAAACTACAAGGTTAAGATGTATCACAAGAAAAGCTCTAAAGGATGAGTACTCCTCAAGAAGGGTCCAATGTTTCACCTACACAAACCTCTAAAGTTTAAATGCTCCCTCATAAGCCATGTGTACCTCTATGTCAACCCCATCTTCATGATCACTCTTGGACCCACGTGTTCTCAAGTCAAGTACAAGCCTCCATGCAAGAAACCAAGTGTGCCATGCCATCTAGGGCTCAACGCCCTCCTCCAAGATGACCAATGTTACTCCTCCAAAGAAAGTCAACCTTTAATCAAGTCATCTACTCTCCACATTCAAATCATGAAGAATATCATCATGTTATCTAGGTCTCCAATGCTCCAAGGAAGAATTTCACACAAGCATCCATACAAGGTCTAGCAATCAATTAGAAAACCACCTCCCATGTGCATTTTCATCACATCACAACTAAGGGTCATCCATACAACATGCACCTCACATCACATGGAGCATTCCCAAGCATGATGTAAACACTTTTGGTGTAACATCAAAAGATAAAATTCCCTCTTTATGAGGAAAGTGTTTTCACCAACACCATTATGCTCCCTATACAACTCAACCAAATTTTCCATATACAAATACAAACCTACTAAAATATTGGAATCAATCACTAGCTCCTAGGAAGGAAATGCCCCGTGACATCCCCAAAAAGTAAGGAAAATAAAAATATTTTTAGAAGTTAAATTGTTGGAAATTTATTTCCGTTTTTAGTAAATTCGAAATTGGAAAAATTTTCCCATTTATGGCAATTCCAAATTTCGAATTTTATAATTATAATAAATGATTTTGACTATTGGCCAGAGATCTGATTTGTCCCAACTAGATATTGGACAATGACACTTGTTAAAAAACAGAATAGTTTATATTGATTGCAAGAAGACAAATGGAACAACCATGTTACAAGTAGCTGACCATGACTCCATGAGTGGGGAACATGTTGGAACTACCCCTGGGCTGATTTTTACAAGTGGAAAATTAGTGATTTGGCCATTGGCAGCCCCTGAAAATCAGGGATTTAGGAAGCTGTGAAAATTCCCAAGGAAGGGAAAAGACCTAGGCAAGTTATAAATAAGCATATGTGAGGAGGCGGGACGCTGCTAAGTATGCTGGGGAAAGAGTCTAGTTTTTTTTTGTGCTTTTTCCACTTGTTGTTATGAACACTGGAAGGGTGTGAGGTAAGGAGAAAAAGAGACTGAATTGAAGGACTATGTTGTAGAGATAATTCCAAGTTCGCCCTTATGGACTCATGGTCAGGCTAGGCGGTGAATCGAGCAAGAAATTGTGGCTACTTGGTTCTACGATTGGGAGGAACGTGGTTGTTCCCTTTGTTTTCTCCGCAAGATAGTTCAGATATGTCACTCTATACTCCATCTGTCTGAATGATTTGTTTGTTAGATATACTGTACATGTTATAGTTATACAGAAAATAATTCTGGTTTTCTTTTGTTTTAATGATCGTATAATTGTTGTAAGTCCTTTCCTGTACCCAAATGAATTCAGTATTCTACCTCTATTGGATGAATTGGTTGTTGTTTTAATGGGATCTGTAATGATGATATTCATGCAATAACCTAGACAATGGCTATTCAAGAATTCAGTAAATAGACTGTAGGATCTAATGGTAGATTTATTTCTCGAATGTCATTTTTTATTTCAAAAGGAATATATAGAATCGAATACCTAATAGTGAACGAATAGAATTAATATGTGTGTACATATGATTCCAAACTTTAAACAGAGTTGGGTATGAATTTCAATACACGAACAAGGAGAATACAGGTATATATATGTATAGGTTTTTATTTAAACCTTAACAAAGTCGAATATACACGAACAGAGCAAATACAGGTACATATATATATATATATACGTTTTCCAAACCTGAAAAAGAGTCGAATATACATGAACAGAGCGAATACAGGTATATATATATAGGTTTTCCAAAACCTTAAACAGAGTCGAATAAAAACGAACAAAGCGAATACATATATAGGGGTTTAAAAACCTTAAACACAGTTGAATATACACATCAATGTATGAACAAATCGAATATATATATATATATATATATATATATATATA
>JZKD02S2111116.1:476386-487936 GCA_000966675.3 Picea glauca
CTAGTGGACCTGGTACGGTCCTGAGGACGTGACATGGGAGCATGAAGAGGTTATGCGGGTAGAGTACCCGCATCTTTTTGAAAATTTTGAAAAAGCTTGCAGAGACAGTGTAAGGCTGCACTGAGGACAGTGCATAAATAAGGGGAGGGGGATTGTAGTGTCCCCAAGGCCGAGCCCTTTGTAAGTCTGATGTATGAAATGAATTGTAAATATGTGTTATAGGCTGGGGAGCCAATTTTCTATAAGCTGATGGGCTTACGTGATTATTAGGCCAAAGAGAGAGCCTAAGGGTTGTAGGCCATGGACCTGATTTTTTACTTATATGTATGAAGCACATTAATAAAATATAAACACCGCCGCGTGTAGGCCGACACGATGAATGAGTGATGGGGGACTAAGCATCCATAGAGAGGGCAAGGGATTAGGGGTTGGAAGGTGGGAAAAGGGCCTAAGTGTTAAGCCAAGGGGGCTTAAGCCTTGGGAATAATATTTTATTATTATTCCAAAGAACATGTGCATTTTATGTTGTTTATCTTAAGTTCCTGGCAAGGGGAAAACATGCAAATCAGATGCATGTTGATGGAACGCATGCAGTTCCAAGGGTGACAAGTGTCAACCCTGGTGCATGCGAATAAACGACCAAGATGAGCCGTTAGAGGGATTCTTCTCCATTCTTCCTGATAATCTGAACTGGACATTCAGTCTGACCTCTACAAGAGATACCCCGTACATCCACTAATCCAGAAGCCTGTGTGTTGATTCTGAAAAGCCGAAACATCCTCTGTCTGAGTATCGAGCCTATACATGAAGTCTTGTTTGAAGCCATATTCGTGAGTCCATTAGCCATTGTTGAACCTGTTGGAAAGCCCGTGTCTGTTTTCCCATTGGCTACTGTGGCCACGCAATGCTGGACTGCGTGGGGCTTGTTGGCCAGTTTGTGCAACACTCTCTCCAAGAGAGAGAGGTGGTTGAATTGGAAGAATAGGTTGCTTGGCCTGTGAGCGACTCTCTCCAGGTGAGAGAGTGCATAGAGGAAGGAGAGAACTCCTAGAAGGAACCATGTAGTTGCCACTGAGCTCGGAGACTTCTGGTCCGGTCTATTGCTGCAACCCAAGGCAAGGGAGGTTAGTAGTCGAAGGACTATCTAGGTGATAGAGAAGGTGCATACTCCTGGGGTGGAACAGACATGTGGGGAAGGAGAGTCTATGGGCAGTGAGCATGAGTGGTTCCTAGGAGAGAATTCCTTCCTCGTGACTGTGTGTTTTCCCTGTAACCTCAGCCTAGCCTAGGATTCCTTTCCTTGGGGTGGAGCTTAGTCCCAACTCGGGGGTGACATACTGCTAAGTTGATGAGCAGTGTGGTCTAAGGCTGGGAGGCTCCTGGAAGGCCTGCACCTCGTTGGTGGAATTACCTCAGTTTCAAGATAAGTATCAGCTTATGTTAAATGTTATGTTTTGCATGCCTGTGATGCTTATATTTTATCATGTATTTTGTTGTGCAGATGAATTATGGTTAATGCCATTCTTAAAATTATGATAACAATAATTTATATGACTTACTCTGAGTTTAAATGTGTTTCATTTTCTTAAATGCATGTTATTTTATAATCTGAGAGTGGGTGTTATATTTCTGTGAAGTTTTTTAACTGAAAAAGTGGTGTTACAATTTGGTATTAGAGCCAAGGTTTCAACACTAAAACTAGATGGGCCAATGGAGTGGTCGTTGGACTGAGGGTGAGAAGAGGAATTGTGTCTGGAGGACCAATTTCGGACCCTAGTATGGTCCAAAGTGTCAAGGAGCTACTTGAATGTGCCTTTAAGCTCATGAGGTATAGCGGTGTTGTGAAACTGCAGCGGGTGTGGTATATGGCCACAAGGAGAGAGGACTCCACACCAGTAGTGTTGGCTCCTTAGGATCTGTTTGGGAGGGAAGTAGCGAACCCTCGTGACCATCAGATCGGGAAAACGGGCGCAGGATTTAAAAACCCTTTGGAGTTGTAGAGGAGCGTGGGAATCGCGATATGCGAACTCCCGAAAACCCAAAAAACCAAGAAGATCTACATTGTAGATCTGGGAGGAAGGCTCGACCGTTAGATATGGCAGAGTCATGATCGAGTTAGTCATGAAAATCTTTCCAATTTCTGAAAGTCGGTAGATGGGAAGTGAGGAAGTTGAACACCTCTGAAACTCGAAACCCAAAATCCCGAAACGATCTACACCATAGATCGTAGGAAGGGAGTTAGTCGTCTGATTCAACAGAAGAGTAAACCATAATTTTGGGATTTCGACAGACGGAAGTTCGAGATGTGGGATGGCCGAAACCCTGAAACACCAAAAAGATCTGCGTCGTAGATCCGAGGAAGGAGTCTAAGCATGGGATTTTTCTTAGAATGGACATGGGTGCATGAATGTGTACCATGTGCCAGTGAGTCAAGAAGATAGGTGAGAGTGGTGGGACCCGATGACATCACCGAAGGTGACGTGGACCCTCCTGAATGTACCACGCAACACTGTGGTGAAGGGCGACAATTGTGTTGTAGGCCTGGAGGATAAAGTAAATCAAAATTCGAAAGTCGAGGGTTGGGAAGGAAAGCGAGTATGAAAGTCTCAAGAATCGAAATCCTGAAACCGGAAATCCCGAAGTCCCGAAGTCTTCGGAGACGAAAGAACCGTAGCATATTTTAAGGGTGACAGCTGTGCTGTGGGCTGAGAGAGCAAGGAAACTGAATTTTTGGAATTCAAGAATTGAGGTGACAAATATTAGGATTCGCTGCATCGTGAACTTTCGATTCACATAATTCCGAAAAGATCTAGACCGTTAAACCCAACTCATCGAGGATCGTTGGATCCCGTACAAGAAATCGTTTATCGGATTTTGGGGATTGTAGCGACAAGAAGTTGGGAGTCACTGCATTATGAACTCCCAAGTACCGAAGACCTGAAACCTGAAAGCGAGTGTGAGAGCATCATGGACCAAAACCCCGAAACCAGAAGTCCTGAAGTTCCAAAATTGCAGAACCGTCAGAGCTCAGAAAACTTTGTGAAGTTAAAACGTTTTCTCACTCACGTTGATTTATGAATATTATGATGTTGTAAGGGTTAAGGCCTGACAAAATTTGGTTGGGTGCACGTCATGTGTGCATATTTCAACGAGAGTCAGGACATCCGAAAACCGACGCCGAGTATGGAATTGGAAGAGGTGCAGATTGCCTCCAAAATAGAGGACAAAAGGGTAGGAAGGAATGTCAACCTAGGAGTTGAAGGAACAAACTCTAATGGGCATGGAAAAGAGATGGACAAGGAAGGACATATGATGAAACTCATTGAAAGATTGCAGAAAGATACCTAGGATCGTCGAGCTGATATGGGCAGCATAATGCCAAGGATCTACGTAGACCTGGACAACAAACAAGAAGAATTTCAATCGCACATCATTGAAGTGGAAGGTATGATTAACAACCGACCACTTATTATTTTAATTGGTTCAAGGGCTAGCCATAGTTATGTAGATCCTAAGGTAGTGAAAAGTTTGCGTTTATCAAGGAGTAAACATGAAAAGTCTTGGCTAGTGCAGTTAGCCACATGAATAAAAATGAAGGTCACTAAATTGGTTGAGTCCTGTTCAATGGACATGAAAGGATTGAGCACTAAGGCTGAATTGAATATTCTGCCTTTAGGATCTTATGACTACTTAATTGGGATGGACTAGTTGGACCAGCACCATGCCCTTCTGGACTATCATAACAAGAAGTTCACATGCCTGGATGAAGAGGGAAATCAGGTAACAGTCCAAAAAAATCCTAGAGTCGTGGTTGTTAGGGAAATCTCAACCATGCAGCTGAAGAAATGTTACCGAAAATGCTGTCAATTATTTACAGCTTGGGTGGAAGAAGCATCCCGATATGTAGTGTCGAATCTGGAAGACCACGAGGTACTCACAGAGTTCAAGGACGTATTTCAGGAGGTACCTGAACTACCTCCGAAGAGGGACATCGATTTTTCTATAAATTTTATGCCTGGAGTAGCTCCAGTTTCAAAGGCTCCTTATAGAATGAGTACGTCAGAGTTAAAGGAGTTGCAATTATAGCTCGAAGAGCTACTAAAGAAGGGATACATTCACCCCAGCGTGTCACCTTGGGGTGCCCCGGTCCTATTCGTGAAGAAGAAATATGGGACTTTGAGGCTGTGCATTTATTTCCGACAGTTGAACAAGGTAACTGTCAAGAACTAGTATCCTCTGCCAAGGATCGATGATCTTTTTGATCAGTTGAAGGACGCGAAAATAYTTTCAAAAATAGATCTCAGATCTAGATATCACCAAGTGAGAATAAATGATGAGGACATTAGCAAGACCGCCTTTAGAACAAGGTATGGTCATTATGAATTCATAGTGGTGTCGTTTTGGACTGACAAATGCACCTGTTGTTTTCATGTGCTCAATGAATGGTGTATTCAGGGACTATTTAGCCAAGTTTGTCATAGTCTTCCTGGATGACATCTTGGTGTATTTCGAGTCAGAGGAAGAGCATGAACAACACCTGAGAATGGTGCTGCAAGTGTTGAGAGAACACCAACTATACGCCAAGCTAAGAAAATGCTCATTTTATCAAAGGCAGATCCATTACTTGGGACATATTATTTCAGAAAAGGGGATCGTTGTGGATCCTGAAAAGGTTGAGGCCATCCGAGAATGGTCAGCGCCAAGGAATGTGGCAGAAGTTAGATATTCTATGGGTCAGGCAGGCTACTACAGAAGGTTTATAGGCAGATTCTCAAAGATAGCTCACCCTATCACTTCCTTACAAAGGAAGGAGAAGAAGTTTCAGTGGACTGAAGAGTGTGAGAGCAGTTTCCAGTGATTGAAGCAACTGCTAACCAGTGCTCCAATCCTAAAGATTGCAGATCCAAATATGAATTTCGTGGTGTGCACAGATGCATGTAAGGAGGGGCTGGGAGGATTTCTCGGCCAAGAGGGATTTGTAATTTGTTATGAGTCCCGAAAGCTGAAAGAGCATGAAAGAAATTATGCCACTCATGATTTATAGCTGGTAGCAATCGTCCACGCATTGAGGAAATGGAGACATTACTTCATGGGAAGGAGATTCGAACTGAGAACAAACCACAACAGTCTGAAGTATTTATTTGATCAGCCCACTTTAAATGCCAGGCAAACCAGATGGCTGGAATTTATGTGTGAATATGAATTTGATATCAAGCATATCAAAGGGAAAGAAAATAAGGTGGTTGACGCACTCAGCAGAAAAGTGCATGAATTACATGCTACAACCATTAGCATGTACAAGACTGAGATGAATGACAGATATTTGGAAGTTGCAAATGTTGATTTGCAGTACAGAGGTCGGGTAGCAAAGCTACAGCAGCGTGAGAGACCACAGACCCAGGAAAGTTACACCTTGGGAACTGATGGGTTACTTATGTATAAAGACAGAGTGTATGTACCCAATGTCCAATAATTGAAGCTGGCAATTCTAAAAGAAATGCATAATGTGGATTATGTTGGACATCCTGGATATCAAAATACTTTGGCAGCAGTCAAAAGACATTATTTTTGGCCGGGTATGAAGAAAGAAATCGTTGAATACATCACCATATGTATGGAGTGCCAGAAATTTAAGGCTGAGCATAGGCACCCAGCAGGGTTGTTGCAGCCTTTACCCATTCCTGAGTGGAAATGGGAAGTGGTGACAATGGATTTTATCACAGGATTGCCCAGAACAAGCAAGAAGCATGATTCAATCATGGTGGTGGTGGACAAGATTACAAAAGTTTCCCATTTTATTCCACTGAAAACCACTCACAAGGCAGCAGATGTTGTTGATATCTTCTTAAAATAAGTGGCACGCTTGCACAGAATTCCTAAGACAATTGTGTCTGATAGGGACCCGAAATTCACCTCAAATTTCTGGAAAGGACTGTTCAAATGATTCGGAACGAATCTGAACTTTAGTACAGTGTATCATCCTGAGTCTGATGGTCAGATAGAAAGGTTGAACAGAGTAATAGAAGACATACTAAGAATGTATGTGATGGATAAACCATCAAGGTGGGAAGACTACCTTCATTTAGTAGAATTCGCCTACAATAATGGGTATCATACATCGTTGAAGATGAGCCCATTTGAACCACTTTATGGAAGAAAGTGAAACACACCAGTAAGCTGGGATAATCCAGCTGACAGAGCAGTGATTGGGCCTGAGCTGCTCAAAGAGATGGAATACCAAATGATAAGGATTAAACAGAATATAAAAGCTACCCAGGATAGGCAGAAAAGTTACACTGATAGTAACAAAACCCACAGAGAGTTCAGAGTGGGTGATCATGTTTTCCTAAAAGTAAAAACTAACATGAGTTCTCTGAAGCTAGGAAGTTGCACCAAGTTGGCAGCAAGATTTTGTGGGCCATTTGAGATCCTGGAAAGGATTGGGCCAGTTGCATACATGCTTCCATTACCTGCATCTATGACTGTACGTAATGTGTTTCATGTTTCACTGCTTAAGAGATATATACCTGATGCTAATCATGTTATCGATTGGAATGTGATTCAGGTGGAACAAGAAGGCGTCCTGCAAGTGCATCCTGTGCGCATATTGTACAAAAAAAGAAAACAGCTTCAGAATCGAGCCATAGAGCTTGTAAAGGTCTAGTGGACCTTGTACGGTCCTGAGGACATGACATGGGAGCATGAAGAGGTTATGTGGGCAGAGTACCCACATCTTTTTGAAAATTTTGAAAAAGCTTGCAGAGACAGTGTAAGGTTGCACTGAGGACAGTGCATAAATAAGGGGAGGGGGATTGTAGCGTCCCCAAGGCCGAGCCCTTTGTAAGTATGATGTATGAAATGAATTGTAAATATGTGTTATAGGATGGTGAGCCAAGTTTGTATAAGTTGATGGGCTTACGTAATTATTAGGCCAAAGAGAGAGCCTAAGGGTTGTAGGCCATGGACGTGATTTTTTACTTATATGTATGAAGCACATTAATAAAATATAAACACCACCGCGTGTAGGCCAACACGATGAATGAGTGATGGGGGACTGAGCATCCATAGAGAGGGCAAGGGATTAGGGGCTGGAAGGTGGGAAAAGGGCCTAAGTGTTAAGCCTAGGGGGCTTAAACCTTAGGAATAATATTTTATTATTATTCCAAAGAACATGTGCATTTTATGTTGTTTATCTTAAGTTCCTGGCAAGGGGAAAACGTGCAAAGCAGATGCATGTTGATGGAATGCATGTGGTTCCAAGGGTGACAAGTGTCAACCCTAGTGCATGTGAATAAACGGCCAAGATGAGCCCTGAGAGGGTTTCTTCTCCATTCTTCCTGATATTCTGAATTGGACATTCATTCCAACCTCTGCAAGAGATACCCCATACATCCACTGATCCAAAATCCTGTGTGTTGATTCAGAAAAGCCAAAACATCCTCTATCTGAGTATCGAGCCTATGCATGGAGTCTTGTTCGAAGCCATATCTGTGAGTCCATTAGCCATTGTTGAACCTGTTGGAAAGCCCATGTCTATTTTCCCGTCGGCTATTGTGGCCACACAGTGCTAGACTGTGTGGGGCTTGTTGGCCAGTTTGTGCAACACTCTCTCCAAGAGAGAGAGGTGGTTGAATTGGAAGAATAGGTTGCTTGGCCTATGAGCGACTCTCTCCAGGTGAGAGAGTGCATAGAGGAAGGAGAGAACTCCTGGAAGGAACCATGTAGCTGCCACTGAGCTCAGAGACTTCCGGTCCGGTCTATTGATGTAACCCAAGGCAAGGGAGGTTAGCAGTCGAAGGACTGTCTAGGTGATAGAGAAGGTTCATACTCCTGGGGTGGAACAGGCATGTGGGGAAGGAGAGTCTATGGGAAGTGAGCATGAGTGGTTCCTGGGAGAGAATTCCTTCCTCGTGACTGTGTGTTTTCCCTATAACCTCAACCTAGCCTAGGATTCATTGCCTTGGGGTGGAGCTTAGTCCCAGCTCGGGGGTGATCTACTGCTGAGTTGATGAGCAGTGCGGTCTAAGGCTGGGAGGTTCCTGGAAGGCCTACACCTGGTTGGTGGAATTACCTCAGTTTCAAGATAAGTATCAGCTTATGTTAAATGTTATGTTTTGCATGCCTATGATGCTTATATTTTATCATGTATTCTATTGTGCAGATGAATTATGGTTATTTCCATGCTTAAAATTATGATAGCAATCATTTATATGACTTACTCTGAGTTTAAATGTGTTTCATTTCCTTAAATGCATGTTGTTTTATAATCCGAGAGTGGGTTATATATTTCCGCGAAGTTTGTTAACCGAAAAAGTGGTGTTATAGGATACTACCGCAGGTTTATACAAGGGTTTTCCAAAATAGCCTACCCTATCACATCTTTACAGAAGAAAGGAATCGGGTTTAACTGGTCATAGAAATGTCAAGACAACTTCAACAAACTAAAGGAATTATTGACAACAGAACCCATATTAAAAGTAGCAGACCCAGATAAAGACTTCACGGTATGTGTCGATGCAAGTAAAGAAGGGCTAGGTGGTGTCCTAACTCGAGAAGGACATGTTATTTGTTATGAGTCCCAGAAATTAAAAGAACACGAGTGAAATTACATCACTCATGACTTAGAATTGGCAGCAGTAATACATGCCTTAAAGATGTGGCGACATTACATAATGGGCAGAAGATTCCTATTATTAACGGACAACAGCGGGGTGAAATACATGTTTAACCAACCAGATCCTAACGCAAGGCAAGCAAGGTGGTTAGCCTTCTTAAGAGAATTCAACTTCGAGGTTAGGAATATTAAGGGCAAGGAAAACAAAGTGGCAGACGCTTTAAGCAGAATAATCCATGGATTATTTGAGATGAATAATAGTAGAGCAGAAAGTGATCTGGAAGAAAGAATAAGGACGGTAGGTATTGATGACGAAAACTATACCAAAATGATGGAAGAATTTCCAAATATTATCGCGAACTTAGATAAATCAGATCTAAGTGCCAATGAAATGGGATTGCTACGATTTAAAAACAGACTTTACATACCAAATTTAGCAGGGTTAAAGGTGACAATATTGGACGAAGTGCATAAGAAGCCGTATTTCGGCCACCCAGGGTACCAGAAAACAATAACAACACTCAGGAAACTATTTTATTGGCCTAATATGAAAGGCGAAACATCGGTATACTTGGCTAGATGCCAAGATTGTTAGCAAGTTAAGGTCGAGCACCAGCTTCCAGCCGGCCTCTTATAGCCATTACCAGTACCAGAATGGAAATGGGAGACTATATCACTCGACTTTATAACAGGTTTTCCTAAAACTCAGAAACAGAATGACTCTATCATGGTTGTAATCGATAAACTCAGTAAGTCTGCACACTTTATTCCAGTAAAGTCTACTTTTAAAGCTATAAACATTGTTTAAATATTCATGAAATAAATCTTTAGATAGTGATTTCAGATAGAGACGTAAAATTCACCTCTGCCTTTTGGAAGGAATTGTTTGCAGGGCTCCATACCAACTTGAATTTCAGCACAAGTTATCATCAACAAACAGATGGATAGACCAAAAGGACAAACCAAATCATAGAGGATATGCTCCGCATGTACGTAAGAACAAAACCAAACAAGTGGGAGGATTATATACACTTGGTAGAATTTGCGTATAACAATGGGTACCAAACTTCAGCAAAATTGAGCCCTTTCAAAGTATTGTATGGCAGGAAGTGTACAACTCCGATTAGCTGGGATAACCTGGCTGACAGACTCATGGTCAGACCTAAAATGCTCCAAGAAATGGAGAACATGGTTAGAAAGGTACAACGGAACTTGAAAGGAGCACAAGACAGACATAAGAGTTATGCAGATCAAAAAAGAAGGCACTTGGAATTTCAAACAAGAGACCATGTTTATTTAAAAGTCAAAGCCTGAAAAGGCTCATTAAAGTTAGGGAACTATGCCAAGTTGGCACCCAGGTTTTGTGGGCCCTTCGAGATACTAGCTCGAATTAGACCCGTAGCATACGAACTTGCACTTCTAGCTAATCTAAGAATTCATAATGTATTTCATGTTTCATTGCTGAAAAAGTATATTCATGACCCTACTCATATGATTGATTGGAACTTGGTGCAGTTGGAACCCGAAGGCCAGTTCCAGGTTGAACCCCTGTGTATTCTGGACTAGAGAGAAATAACACTTCGGAACAGAGTCGTCACTTAGGTAAAGGTGCAATGGAAGCACTTTAGTCTTGAGGAGGCCACTTGCGAGTTGGAAGGAGATTTGCAGAAATCTCATCCAATCCTATTCCAGGAAAGGAACGAACACTGAGGACAGTGTTTTATTTAAGGGGGAAAGGATGTGTAATCCCCAAAAAATAAAGAAAATAAAAATATTTTTAGAAGTTAAATTGATGGAAATTTATTTCTGTTTTTAGTAAATTCGAAATTGGAAAATTTTTGCCATTTATGGAAATTCCGAATTTCAAATTTTATAATTGTAATAAATGATTTTGACTGTTGGATAGAGATCTGATTTGTCCCAACTAGATATTGGACAATGACACTTGTTAAAAAACAGAATATTTTATATTGATTGCAGGAAGACAAATGGACCAACCATGTTACAAGTAGCTGACCATGACTCCATGAGTGGGGAACATGTTGGAACTACCCCTGGGCTAATTTTTACAAGTGGAAAATTAGTGATTTGGCCATTGTCAGCCCCTAAAAATTAGGGATTTAGGAAGCTGTGAAAATTCCCAAGGAAGGGAAAAGACCTAGGCAAGTTACAAATAAGCACATGTGAGGAGGAAGGACGCTGCTAAGTATGTTGGGGAAAGAGTCTAGTTTTTTTTTGTTCTTTTTCCACTTGCTGTTATGAACACTGGAAGGGTGTGAGGCAAGGAGAAAAAGAGATTGAATTGAAGGACTGTGTTGTAGAGGGAATTCCAAGTTCTCCCTTATGGACTCATGGTCAAGCTAGGGGGTGAATCGAGCAATAAATTGTGGCTGCTCGGTTCTATGGTTGGGAGGAACATGGTTGTTCCCTTTGTTTTCTCCGCAAGATAGTTCATATATGTCACTCTATACTCCATCTGTCTGAATGATTTGTTTGTTAGATATACTGTACATGTTATACCTATACAGAAAAGAGTTCTGGTTTTCTTTTGTTTTAATGATCGTATAACTGTTGTAAGTCCTTTCCTGTACCCAAATGAATTCAGTATTCTACCTCTGTTGGACGAATTGGTTGTTGTTTTAATGGGATCCGTAACGATGATATTCATCCAATAACCTAGACAATGGATATTCGAGAATTCAGTAAATAGACTGTAGAATCTAATGGTAGATTTATTTCTCGAATGTCATTTTTTATTTCAAAAGGAATATATAGAATCGAATACCTAACAGTGAACGAATATAAGTAATATATGCATACAAACGATTTCAAACTTTAAACAGAGTCGGGTTTGAATTTCAATACACGAACAAAGCGAATACAGGTATATATATGTATAGGGTTTTATTTAAACCTTAACAGAGTTGAATATACAT
>JZKD02S2111128.1:32746-47381 GCA_000966675.3 Picea glauca
CTTAGCTACACTTGGTGACCCGTTCCCATCCCTTATGAACTTAGGATAAATATGTATCCCATAACTATACTTTTGGAAATATTATTAAAATATTCCCTTTTAAGCCTCACCCCTCTTTCCCATTCTAGTGGAGTTTATCCCCCGTATCTTTTCATCTGATTGGTCTATGCACATTGATATGTTTTTATAAATATCTGAGTGCAATTACATTTTACAAAAAAAGGCGCACTGGCCTATGTCGCAATCCAATATCCCCAACCTAATAACCATGCAGGCACTCTGACCTCAATAAACATATATATAAAGGGACTCCGGCCCCAAAAATATACTTGATACAAACACAGTTGGCGCACACTTTGAAGCGGTCCTTGTGCACTTACTCAGGTACATGCAAAGTTATGAAATGGGCATGCACTCTTCCCTTTGTTTGTGCATACTAAATTGTACCAAAAATATTTATGCCTATGACTCACCATCCTATATGTACATTTACTTTACATTACAATTAGGTTTCAACCTATGGTTATTGCACTCCTCTCCCCCTTATTTATGCACTATCCTCAGTGCATTATGTACAATCAAAATTTCAAAAGTCTTCAAAAAGATACATGTACTTTGCATGCATAACATCCTCGTGCTCCCAAGTTGCACCTTAGGACGGTAACAGGTCCACTGAAACTTTACTATTCCTATTGCTTGATTATGAAGCAACTTGAATTTCTGGTCCAATATGCACACCAAATGAACTCGAAATTTTTCTTCTTACTCCACCTGAATCACATTCCAATCAATTACATGATTAACATCAGACACACACTTTTTAAGTAAAGATACATGAAACATATTATGAATGCATATGGATGCAGAGAGTGAAAGAATGTATGAGACAGGACCAATCCTCTCCAGGATTTCAAATGGCCCACAATAATGTGCTGCCAACTTTGAACTATTTCCCAACTTAAGTGAAATATTCCTAGCTTTCACTTTAAAAAACATGTGGTCACACACTTTAATTTTTTTTTGATTTCTGCATTTATCTACATAACTTTTCTACCTGTCTTGGGAAGCCTTTAAGTTATATTTTATTTTTACCATTTTCTCTTCCATTTCCCTTAGTAAATCTGGCCCAAATACTGCACGATCTGTTGGGTTGTCCCAACTCACTGGTGTGTTGCAATTTCTTTCATAAAGTGCCTCAAATGGGCTCATCTTTAGAGATGCTTGATACCCATTGTTATAAGAAAACTGAACCAAAGGAAAGTATTTTTCTCACTATGTATTTTTTTCCATCACATACATTCTTATCATATCTTCCATCACTTGATTCACCCTTTCTGTTTACCCATGTGAATCTGGATGATAGGCTGTGCTAAAATTCAAATTGTCCCAAATCCTTTAAATAATCCCTTCCAAATTTTTTATATGAACTTGGGATCTTTGTCAGACACAATTGTCTTAGGTACACCATGAACCCTGGAAATTTCCCTCATATAAATATCAACAATGTTAACTGCCTTGTGTGTGATTTTTACCAGAATAAAGTGGGAATCTTTAATAATCTTTTTTACTACCGCCATGATAGAATCATGGTGCTTGATAGTTCTAGGAAGCTTCATGATGAAATCTATTGTTACAATTTCCCATTTCCACTCAGGAATGGGAAATAGATATAGCATGCCAACTGGGCGTCTGTTCTCAGCCTTTACCTTCTGACATTCCAAACACTTGGCAATAAAATCAACTACTTCTTCTTCATACCTGGCCAATAATACTGACTCTTGACAACAACAATTATATTTTGATAGCTTGGGTGCCTAGCATAAGGCACATTGTGCATTTATTTTAATAGCATATTTTTCAACTCCTAAGCATTTGGTAGATAAAATTTTCCCCTGTGCATGAGGATTTCATCCTCTTTAACTCAAACTCTTCAATTTTATGTTGCAAATTACCTTGTTGTAGCTTTGTATTTATTTCCACATAGTGTTGATCTAATTTTACAGCCTCTAACATTTTGTCTTTTAAATCTGATTTGTACATGCTAATGGTTGTAACATGCATCTCATGCACTCTCCTATTGAGTGCATCAACCACCTTGTTTTATTTACCCTTGATATGCTTTATATCAAAGTCATACTCACTATGGAATTCTAACCACCTGTTTTTCCTGGAATTTAAAGTTGGTTGTCCAAACAAATATTTTAGACCACTGTGGTCTGTCCTTAACTCAATTTTTCTTCACATGAGGTAGTGCCTCCACATTTTCAAGGCATGCACTATGGCTACAAATTCTAAATCATGAGTAGCATAATGTCTTTCATTCTCTTTTAATTTCCTTGATTCGTAGCACACCACATGCCCATTATGACTAAGGACTCCATCGATCCCTTCCTTGCATGCCTCAGTGCACACAACAAAGTATTCATTAGGATGAACAATTCTCAAAATTGGTGAAATTGTCAACAAACTATTCAGGTGTTGGAACCTCATTTTACAATCATAAGTCCACTCAAATATCACACCTTTCTTTTGCAAGGATGTGATTGGGTGTGCAATATTTGAGAAGCCTTCAATTAACCTTCTACAACACCCTACAAGTCCCATGAAATATCTCACCTCTGCAACATTCCTTGGTGTCAACCATCCTTCAATGGATTTTATCTTCTCCAGGTCCACTGTTATCCCTTCCTCTGAAATGATATGACCCAAGTAATGAATCCACCTCTAGTAGAATGAACACTTTCTCAACTTTGCATACAACTTATGTTTTCTCAATACTTGCAACACCATCCTCAAGTGATTCTCATGTTCTTTTTTAGACTTTGAGTAAATAAGTATGTCATCCAAAAATACAATGATTAACGTATCTATTTTTTCTCTAAAAATACCATTCATTAAACACATGAAGACAACTGGTGCATTTGACAACCCAAATGGCACTACTGTAAAATCATAATGGCTATACCTTGTCCTGAAGGTTGTCTTGCTGATATCTTATTCTTTAATTCTTACCTGATGATAGCCTGATCCGAGGTCAATCTTAGAGAACATTTTTGCATCTTTTTGCTAGTCAAATAGGTCATCTATCCTTGACCAATGATACTTTTTCTTCATTGTTACCTTATTTAGCTGTGTAAAGTCAATGCAAAGTCTTAACATTCCATCCTTTTCCTTCACAAATGATATCGAGGCACCCCAAGGTGAGACACTTGGGTGTATATATCCCTTCTTTAGAAACTCTTCAAGTTTCATTTGAAATTATTTCGGTTCTACTATAATCCTATAAGGAATCTTGGATATTGGGGCTGCTCCAGGCATTATATTTACAGAGAAATCAATATCTCTCTTGGGAGGCAACCCCAATATTTCTCTAAATACATCTTCAAACTCCTTTAGGACTACATAATATTTAATATTTGACACATTATTGTTAGGTTCCTCCTCCATATGTGCTTCCAATATATTCCATCCTTTCCTGAAGATTTTCTTCAACTGCAAGGCTAAAAACTCTCTAATAGTTAAATCCCTTGGAATAACTTGAACCGTTTTCAAGTTCCCTTCTTCATCCAAGCAAGTAAGAGCCTTATTATAACAATATAGGGAAACATGATGCATTTCCAACCAATCCATACCAATTAGGAAATCATATGAGCCCAAAGGTATAATATTCAAATATGATTTTGTGCTTAGACCATTCATGTCCATTGGACATGCCTTAACCATCTCATTATTTTTTCATTTTTCTCCTGTAGCTAGTCGTACAAACAAAGGTTTCCCAAGATTTCTTTTTCGAAATTGAAATCTTTCCACCATCTTAGGATCTAGATAACTATGAATAGCTCCCGAATAAATTAAAATAACAATGGGTTGGTTGTTGATCTTACCTTCCACTTCATTCATATGTGATTTAAATTCAACTTGCTTGTTATCCAGGTTTGCGTAGATCCTAGGTACATTTATACCCATGTCCTCAACTGTATCAACTTGTTGTACATTGTGAACATACCTCACTTTTTCACCTATATGAGGTTAATCTGTGTACATATGATCTCCCTCACAACCCAAACACTTCATGGGTTGTTTCCTTGGTATTTCCCCATTTCCTCTATCATTCTAGGCTCCTTGGGATTTGGTTTCCCTTGAAAATTATTTTTGAATAAGGGTGGATTGGTCCCCTTCTTCCTCTACTCCATCATTCCTTTCTTCTTGTCTTCCAAATTCTTTTGGTAAGTGGGTCTTCCTCTATATTTATCATAGAGACACTTGGCTCCCCATATAGTTTCCTCCAATGCCTTGGGATCATCATATTGTATTTTGTCACTGATAAAAGATGGAATCTCACTCAGGTACCTCTGAATATTAACTTGTTCATCCTTGATGAATGAAACATATTTTAGTAGCTCTAACAATCTCCTTTCACATTCATCTATTTTCATACTTTCAAGCTTGAGTTCAAATAACTCCATCATTTTCCTATCACAGTAATGTTTGGTTAAGTATTTATTTTGAAAATACCTCTTGAACTACCTCCAATAACCTTTCTCTCATCAACATGTTGTACTTGCACAAACTGGTCCCACCACATTGATGCTTTTCCCTTGAGCTGGTAGATAAGAATTATCCCTTCTTCCTATGAAGAGTAATTATGTAACTAAAAGTTCCTCATTCCCATCAACCAGGTCTCTGCATCCTCATCCTTCTTGTGCTCACCATCAAAACTAGGAGGCTTAATCTTATTCATTTCTCCTTGTATATCATCCACCCTAGACCCCCTCTTATGCTTCCTGATAGGCGATTGGATTGAACCATTGCACACTCTCCCAATTGAATGTCTTGGAGAGTGATGGTGATGCTTTGTCAACACTTCTTGTTTTTCTTCTCTCATCATGAGACATATGTCTCTTTGATTTGCTTGAATCGGTCTCCTTATCCATTTTTTCTCAAATTTGTCCAAGCTTTACAACAACTTGATGTCGAAGCCATCTTGTTTGTCTTTGCATTTCATAAGCCTATCATTATCACCTTTATAACTTTGGATGTCCTTTTGAAAATTTTTTATAGTCTTCACCAAATTCATGCTTTCTTTGTTTGCTTCTCCATGTCCATTTGAATATGTACCCTCATCAATTGTCATACACCCTTCTGACCTCATCTTCATGGCTATAGATTCTTTGTACATCTTCCATACTTTTGATCTATGTGTTGATCCTGTAATGATCAAATTGTTGTTAACTATGAAAAATGTACAGGAAACAATATTTGTTCGACTAAATGATTTATGAAAACCATAATTACTATGCACATTTTGTTCTATAAGTGTATCATAATCCTTTCTTTTGATTCCTGGTGAATTTAACAACCTAATTCAAAATTCTGGGTGAATATTTGGACTCCTCTATCCAAGACTTTTCCTCCTCTTTTCTTTCTTTCAAAATTCATGTTTATACCAATTCTGTGTTATACACCCATATCCATCATGCATACATGATCTATACATACAATTCCAAGTGCACATAAAACAAACCAATATTCAGTGTGCATAAATTTTATATCTGGCACTAATGTTTAGCACACTCAACTTTTGGGTTCCATGCATCATTATCTAGTGCACACATCTTTTGTGTCATGCACCAATATTCCACACAAATCACAAATTTACTCTATGTTTTCCCAACATTCAAAATGTACCCAATACTCAATGCGCATCTTTGTTTCTCCCCACACAATGCCAATATTCCATGCGCACACACTGCGCACCAACACCGTGCAGACACCAATAATTATTCTTTGTGCGGTGTTTGTATTCAGTGCATGATCACTATGCATCACCAATATTCAATGCGGATTCCCTGTGCACTATTATTATGTATGCACCATCAATTTTGCATGGCATCCATATTCATCATCCACGTAATTCACTCCCATATTACATGTGCTCCACCAGTTCTATACCATGCAATTCCAATATTCAGTTCGCACACTCCATGCACTGATATCTTCCACACACCATAAGTCCTACACCGCACATTTACAAAATTTAATATGCACACACAACACACCAATACTTAGCGCACATGAGTCATTTCTTCACTCAACTAAATTTTCCACATTTTCAGCTTGCGACCTTGCGACTATCTTAAAATAATGCTCGTCTCACCAAATTCAAGTTGATCTCTGGCCCATACAATTCCAATGTCGAACCAAAATCTCTGATACCAATTTGTAACATCCCTTGATTTGCCCTGATACCACTTTGTAACGTTCCCAACTCTTCTATGATACCACTTTGTAACGTACCCAACCTCCTCACTGAGTCCCGTTACCACATTATAAAGTCTCCACTAACAAAACTTCGCTAAATACAACTTTGATACCAATTCTTTCTTCTACAGAAGAAACTCATTGTAAAATCAACAACACACACAACTATTCGTGTGTTATGCACAACTACATTTTCCTAGTGTGTACAAACTAGCCTTGAACCACAACAACTACTATGTCTTAGCAATTATGTGTTCTCAACCGTCATTGTGTCAATCATGTTGAGTGTCCCTTAGCACACACGATATTTCTATCTTCTCACTATAACCCATATGATTACCGTTGAGTTTACTTATCAGATAACATCTAAAACAACCAAATGAAATCATAATACAATTACACATGAAAATTCCCATTTGTTCCCACATATTCTATCCCGTTTGCATACGCAGACTGATAACACTTTGTGCGCGCGATGATTCAAGCCTTGCCTCAGAATCCCATAACTGTTACCTTGTAATTATCTAACATGAATCACTTAACAACTACCAGGCTCTACATCTGCAACAATTATGAAGAAATAACAATACATACACAGCCCAACATAATTATGTACCAATTCCATAATAGAAATAACATAATCATTCACATGTTAAACAATATATAAACACATGTAAATGGCCATGGCCCATGCCCTGCATATGCAACAAACATGTAGTTCTACAACATATATAATCCACTCACAAATACATATACAATTGTAACACATAGTATATTTAACATGTATATGCACTTTATTCAGAGAATAATACACATAGAAGACACTTATATTTTGTTGTAATACATTAGTTGCATGCAGACCTCAGATGTTCCTCCCATCCATAGATATTGTTTCTCATAAAATTAATAGCAGGTCACCCATTGTTGAAATAATTTAACTATGAAGAGCATTCTTATTATTATTGTTATTTTATTATTAGGATTAATCCCCATTGTGAATTAATCATGTCGGTAATTGTATTAGGACCAAATCCCCTTTTGCGGATTGGTCATCGGNCTTAGCTACACTTGGTGACCCGTTCCCATCCCTTATGAACTTAGGATAAATATGTATCCCATAACTATACTTTTGGAAATATTATTAAAATATTCCCTTTTAAGCCTCACCCCTCTTTCCCATTCTAGTGGAGTTTATCCCCCGTATCTTTTCATCTGATTGGTCTATGCACATTGATATGTTTTTATAAATATCTGAGTGCAATTACATTTTACAAAAAAAGGCGCACTGGCCTATGTCGCAATCCAATATCCCCAACCTAATAACCATGCAGGCACTCTGACCTCAATAAACATATATATAAAGGGACTCCGGCCCCAAAAATATACTTGATACAAACACAGTTGGCGCACACTTTGAAGCGGTCCTTGTGCACTTACTCAGGTACATGCAAAGTTATGAAATGGGCATGCACTCTTCCCTTTGTTTGTGCATACTAAATTGTACCAAAAATATTTATGCCTATGACTCACCATCCTATATGTACATTTACTTTACATTACAATTAGGTTTCAACCTATGGTTATTGCACTCCTCTCCCCCTTATTTATGCACTATCCTCAGTGCATTATGTACAATCAAAATTTCAAAAGTCTTCAAAAAGATACATGTACTTTGCATGCATAACATCCTCGTGCTCCCAAGTTGCACCTTAGGACGGTAACAGGTCCACTGAAACTTTACTATTCCTATTGCTTGATTATGAAGCAACTTGAATTTCTGGTCCAATATGCACACCAAATGAACTCGAAATTTTTCTTCTTACTCCACCTGAATCACATTCCAATCAATTACATGATTAACATCAGACACACACTTTTTAAGTAAAGATACATGAAACATATTATGAATGCATATGGATGCAGAGAGTGAAAGAATGTATGAGACAGGACCAATCCTCTCCAGGATTTCAAATGGCCCACAATAATGTGCTGCCAACTTTGAACTATTTCCCAACTTAAGTGAAATATTCCTAGCTTTCACTTTAAAAAACATGTGGTCACACACTTTAATTTTTTTTTGATTTCTGCATTTATCTACATAACTTTTCTACCTGTCTTGGGAAGCCTTTAAGTTATATTTTATTTTTACCATTTTCTCTTCCATTTCCCTTAGTAAATCTGGCCCAAATACTGCACGATCTGTTGGGTTGTCCCAACTCACTGGTGTGTTGCAATTTCTTTCATAAAGTGCCTCAAATGGGCTCATCTTTAGAGATGCTTGATACCCATTGTTATAAGAAAACTGAACCAAAGGAAAGTATTTTTCTCACTATGTATTTTTTTCCATCACATACATTCTTATCATATCTTCCATCACTTGATTCACCCTTTCTGTTTACCCATGTGAATCTGGATGATAGGCTGTGCTAAAATTCAAATTGTCCCAAATCCTTTAAATAATCCCTTCCAAATTTTTTATATGAACTTGGGATCTTTGTCAGACACAATTGTCTTAGGTACACCATGAACCCTGGAAATTTCCCTCATATAAATATCAACAATGTTAACTGCCTTGTGTGTGATTTTTACCAGAATAAAGTGGGAATCTTTAATAATCTTTTTTACTACCGCCATGATAGAATCATGGTGCTTGATAGTTCTAGGAAGCTTCATGATGAAATCTATTGTTACAATTTCCCATTTCCACTCAGGAATGGGAAATAGATATAGCATGCCAACTGGGCGTCTGTTCTCAGCCTTTACCTTCTGACATTCCAAACACTTGGCAATAAAATCAACTACTTCTTCTTCATACCTGGCCAATAATACTGACTCTTGACAACAACAATTATATTTTGATAGCTTGGGTGCCTAGCATAAGGCACATTGTGCATTTATTTTAATAGCATATTTTTCAACTCCTAAGCATTTGGTAGATAAAATTTTCCCCTGTGCATGAGGATTTCATCCTCTTTAACTCAAACTCTTCAATTTTATGTTGCAAATTACCTTGTTGTAGCTTTGTATTTATTTCCACATAGTGTTGATCTAATTTTACAGCCTCTAACATTTTGTCTTTTAAATCTGATTTGTACATGCTAATGGTTGTAACATGCATCTCATGCACTCTCCTACTGAGTGCATCAACCACCTTGTTTTATTTACCCTTGATATGCTTTATATCAAAGTCATACTCACTATGGAATTCTAACCACCTGTTTTTCCTAGAATTTAATGTTGGTTGTCCAAACAAATATTTTAGACCACTGTGGTCTGTCCTTAACTCAATTTTTCTTCACATGAGGTAGTGCCTCTACATTTTCAAGGCATGCACTATGGCTACAAATTCTAAATCACGAGTAGCATAATGTCTTTCATTCTCTTTTAATTTCCTTGATTCGTATCACACCACATGCCCATTATGACTAAGGACTCCATCGATCCCTTCCTTGCATGCCTCAGTGCACACAACAAAGTCTTCATTAGGATGAACAATTCTCAAAATTGGTGAAATTGTCAACAAACTATTCAAGTGTTGGAACCTCATTTTACAATCACAAGTCCACTCAAATATCACACCTTTCTTTTGCAAGGATGTGATTGGGTGTGCAATATTTGAGAAGCCTTCAATTAACCTTCTACAACACCCTACAAGTCCCATGAAATATATCACCTCTGCAACATTCCTTGGTGTCAACCATCCTTCAATGGATTTTATCTTCTCCAGGTCCACTGTTATCCCTTCCTCTGAAATGATATGACCCAAGTAATGAATCTGCCTCTAGTAGAATGAACACTTTCTCAACTTTGCATACAACTTATGTTTTCTCAATACTTGCAACACCATCCTCAAGTGATTCTCATGTTCTTCTTCAGACTTTGAGTAAATAAGTATGTCATCCAAAAATACAATGATTAACATATCTATGTTTTCTCTAAAAATACCATTCATTAAACACATGAAGACAACTGGTGCATTTGACAACCCAAATGGCACTACTGTAAAATCATAATGGATATACCTTGTCCTGAAGGTTGTCTTGCTGATATCTTATTCTTTAATTCTTACCTGATGATAGCCTGATCCGAGGTCAATCTTAGAGAACATTTTTGCATCCTTTTGCTAGTCAAATAGGTCATCTATCCTTGACAAATGATACTTTTTCTTCATTGTTACCTTATTTAGCTGTGTAAAGTCAATGCAAAGTCTTCACATTCCATCTTTTTCCTTCACAAATGATATCGAGGCACCCCAAGGTGAGACACTTGGGTGTATATATCCCTTCTTTAGAAACTCTTCAAGTTTCATTTGAAATTATTTCAGTTCTACTATAATCCTATAAGGAATCTTGGATATTGGGGCTACTCCAGGCATTATATTCATAGAGAAATCAATATCTCTCTTAGGAGGCAACCCCAATATTTCTCTAAATACATCTTCAAACTCCTTTAGGACTACATAATATTTAATATTTGACACATTATTGTTAGGTTCCTCCTCCATATGTGCTTCCAATATATGCCATCCTTTCCTGAAGATTTTCTTCAACTGCAAGGCTAAAAACTCTCTAATAGTTAAATCCCTTGGAATAACTTGAACCGTTTTCAAGTTCCCTTCTTCATCCAAGCAAGTAAGAGCCTTATTATAACAATATAGGGAAACATGATGCATTTCCAACCAATCCATACCAATTAGGAAATCATATGAGCCCAAAGGTATAATATTCAAATATGATTTTGTGCTTAGACCATTCATGTCCATTGGACATGCCTTAACCATCTCATTATTTTTTCATTTTTCTCCTGTAGCTAGTCGTACAAACAAAGGTTTCCCAAGATTTCTTTTTCGAAATTGAAATCTTTCCACCATCTTAGGATCTAGATAACTATGAATAGCTCCCGAATAAATTAAAATAACAATGGGTTGGTTGTTGATCTTACCTTCCACTTCATTCATATGTGATTTAAATTCAACTTGCTTGTTATCCAGGTTTGCGTAGATCCTAGGTACATTTATACCCATGTCCTCAACTGTATCAACTTGTTGTACATTGTGAACATACCTCACTTTTTCACCTATATGAGGTTAATCTGTGTACATATGATCTCCCTCACAACCCAAACACTTCATGGGTTGTTTCCTTGGTATTTCCCCATTTCCTCTATCATTCTAGGCTCCTTGGGATTTGGTTTCCCTTGAAAATTATTTTTGAATAAGGGTGGATTGGTCCCCTTCTTCCTCTACTCCATCATTCCTTTCTTCTTGTCTTCCAAATTCTTTTGGTAAGTGGGTCTTCCTCTATATTTATCATAGAGACACTTGGCTCCCCATATAGTTTCCTCCAATGCCTTGGGATCATCATATTGTATTTTGTCACTGATAAAAGATGGAATCTCACTCAGGTACCTCTGAATATTAACTTGTTCATCCTTGATGAATGAAACATATTTTAGTAGCTCTAACAATCTCCTTTCACATTCATCTATTTTCATACTTTCAAGCTTGAGTTCAAATAACTCCATCATTTTCCTATCACAGTAATGTTTGGTTAAGTATTTATTTTGAAAATACCTCTTGAACTACCTCCAATAACCTTTCTCTCATCAACATGTTGTACTTGCACAAACTGGTCCCACCACATTGATGCTTTTCCCTTGAGCTGGTAGATAAGAATTATCCCTTCTTCCTATGAAGAGTAATTATGTAACTAAAAGTTCCTCATTCCCATCAACCAGGTCTCTGCATCCTCATCCTTCTTGTGCTCACCATCAAAACTAGGAGGCTTAATCTTATTCATTTCTCCTTGTATATCATCCACCCTAGACCCCCTCTTATGCTTCCTGATAGGCGATTGGATTGAACCATTGCACACTCTCCCAATTGAATGTCTTGGAGAGTGATGGTGATGCTTTGTCAACACTTCTTGTTTTTCTTCTCTCATCATGAGACATATGTCTCTTTGATTTGCTTGAATCGGTCTCCTTATCCATTTTTTCTCAAATTTGTCCAAGCTTTACAACAACTTGATGTCGAAGCCATCTTGTTTGTCTTTGCATTTCATAAGCCTATCATTATCACCTTTATAACTTTGGATGTCCTTTTGAAAATTTTTTATAGTCTTCACCAAATTCATGCTTTCTTTGTTTGCTTCTCCATGTCCATTTGAATATGTACCCTCATCAATTGTCATACACCCTTCTGACCTCATCTTCATGGCTATAGATTCTTTGTACATCTTCCATACTTTTGATCTATGTGTTGATCCTGTAATGATCAAATTGTTGTTAACTATGAAAAATGTACAGGAAACAATATTTGTTCGACTAAATGATTTATGAAAACCATAATTACTATGCACATTTTGTTCTATAAGTGTATCATAATCCTTTCTTTTGATTCCTGGTGAATTTAACAACCTAATTCAAAATTCTGGGTGAATATTTGGACTCCTCTATCCAAGACTTTTCCTCCTCTTTTCTTTCTTTCAAAATTCATGTTTATACCAATTCTGTGTTATACACCCATATCCATCATGCATACATGATCTATACATACAATTCCAAGTGCACATAAAACAAACCAATATTCAGTGTGCATAAATTTTATATCTGGCACTAATGTTTAGCACACTCAACTTTTGGGTTCCATGCATCATTATCTAGTGCACACATCTTTTGTGTCATGCACCAATATTCCACACAAATCACAAATTTACTCTATGTTTTCCCAACATTCAAAATGTACCCAATACTCAATGCGCATCTTTGTTTCTCCCCACACAATGCCAATATTCCATGCGCACACACTGCGCACCAACACCGTGCAGACACCAATAATTATTCTTTGTGCGGTGTTTGTATTCAGTGCATGATCACTATGCATCACCAATATTCAATGCGGATTCCCTGTGCACTATTATTATGTATGCACCATCAATTTTGCATGGCATCCATATTCATCATCCACGTAATTCACTCCCATATTACATGTGCTCCACCAGTTCTATACCATGCAATTCCAATATTCAGTTCGCACACTCCATGCACTGATATCTTCCACACACCATAAGTCCTACACCGCACATTTACAAAATTTAATATGCACACACAACACACCAATACTTAGCGCACATGAGTCATTTCTTCACTCAACTAAATTTTCCACATTTTCAGCTTGCGACCTTGCGACTATCTTAAAATAATGCTCGTCTCACCAAATTCAAGTTGATCTCTGGCCCATACAATTCCAATGTCGAACCAAAATCTCTGATACCAATTTGTAACATCCCTTGATTTGCCCTGATACCACTTTGTAACGTTCCCAACTCTTCTATGATACCACTTTGTAACGTACCCAACCTCCTCACTGAGTCCCGTTACCACATTATAAAGTCTCCACTAACAAAACTTCGCTAAATACAACTTTGATACCAATTCTTTCTTCTACAGAAGAAACTCATTGTAAAATCAACAACACACACAACTATTCGTGTGTTATGCACAACTACATTTTCCTAGTGTGTACAAACTAGCCTTGAACCACAACAACTACTATGTCTTAGCAATTATGTGTTCTCAACCGTCATTGTGTCAATCATGTTGAGTGTCCCTTAGCACACACGATATTTCTATCTTCTCACTATAACCCATATGATTACCGTTGAGTTTACTTATCAGATAACATCTAAAACAACCAAATGAAATCATAATACAATTACACATGAAAATTCCCATTTGTTCCCACATATTCTATCCCGTTTGCATACGCAGACTGATAACACTTTGTGCGCGCGATGATTCAAGCCTTGCCTCAGAATCCCATAACTGTTACCTTGTAATTATCTAACATGAATCACTTAACAACTACCAGGCTCTACATCTGCAACAATTATGAAGAAATAACAATACATACACAGCCCAACATAATTATGTACCAATTCCATAATAGAAATAACATAATCATTCACATGTTAAACAATATATAAACACATGTAAATGGCCATGGCCCATGCCCTGCATATGCAACAAACATGTAGTTCTACAACATATATAATCCACTCACAAATACATATACAATTGTAACACATAGTATATTTAACATGTATATGCACTTTATTCAGAGAATAATACACATAGAAGACACTTATATTTTGTTGTAATACATTAGTTGCATGCAGACCTCAGATGTTCCTCCCATCCATAGATATTGTTTCTCATAAAATTAATAGCAGGTCACCCATTGTTGAAATAATTTAACTATGAAGAGCATTCTTATTATTATTGTTATTTTATTATTAGGATTAATCCCCATTGTGAATTAATCATGTCGGTAATTGTATTAGGACCAAATCCCCTTTTGCGGATTGGTCATCGG
>JZKD02S2111139.1:16279-30195 GCA_000966675.3 Picea glauca
ATATGCTCAAACCCCCTGTCTGGTGGCACCCTTGGAAGAATCGCTCCAAACACCTTATGGTGCTTTTCAAGGATTTCTTGGATCTCAGGGGTGTAGTGAATCTTACCCTTCTCATCCACATGTGCTAAAATCCTGCATTCCGCCGCATATACTATCTCATATCTTCGAAATATGGCCTCCATCCTCTTAGCCATGACCACCTTTACAACATTCCCTATCATGCCCCGGAGCACTACCTTTCGTCCACCCTCCTCTATAAACGACATCTCCATGGTTTTGTAGTTGGTGGTGATAGGCCCCAATGTACTGAGCCACTGAACTCCAAGGATTATGTTGGTATCTGGAAGATCTATGACATAGACATCTTGTACCAGCTCATGCCTACCCAATGTAAGCTTCATACTAGAAATGTACTTGTCACAAGGCATAGTGCTTCCACCAGCTACCTCCACCTTGAACCCTTCAAACTCTACTGTGGGTATATGCCTCATTTTCAGCAATGTTGAATCAATGAAGTTATGAGAGGCTCCCCCATCAATCATGACCGATACCTTATGTCCATGCAAGACTCCCCTCATCGGCAAGGTGTTATATTTAGGAACTCTGTTGATAGATGCTAAGGTGGATTTCTCTGTAGATGTATTGTCCTGTCCTGGGACCTCCTCCTCTATTGTCTCAATGGTTTCGGCCTCCATGTTCTGTATCTGGCCAATCTCCTCCTCTTCCTCATTGTCTAAAGTGACTTTTATGTAATGCACTTGACCACGGCCCATGCACTTGTGTGTCAGGTTCCATGGTTCTTTGCAAGTGAAGAAAAGTTGCTTCCTCCTTAGTTATCTTCTAGTGTTCTCTTCCACACTACCATGACCCCTGTCAAAACCCCTTGGGTCATGTCCTCCTTGATTAATTGGAGGCCTTTGGTCTCTTCCCCCAGTGTTAAGAGGTGTTTTGGGTATAAATTCATGCCTACCAGCTGGTCCTAGATCGCTCATCCTCCAGATAGTATCATGTAGGTTGGTGGGCTTAAAATCCTTTACCCAGCCCTTCAAGGGATCCATCAGCCCTTCAATGAAGAGCATCATGAGTTTAGTTGGTGATATATCTTGCACCATCATGACCAACCTCTGAAATTATTTAATGAATTCCTCAGTAGTACCTATTTGTCTCAGTTGTGTGAGATTCCTGAAGTGCAACTCCAGATATGCCTAATCAAATATATCAATGAGCCTCTGAGTAAATTCTGTGTAGGACACTATATGATTGTGGCCTAGTGTGGTGAGTCCATGGTACCACCAATCATGAGACTTTCCATCTAAGTACATGGTGCAAAATTTGATGGCTTCCATCTCCCTCATGGGATTAAGCTGTAGATAGGTATCCATCTTTTGCACCCATGCTTGTGTTGTCATCTTGGTCGTACCATCAAAGTATGGGATCTCTATCTTCCCTTCTCTTCATTCAAACTCAAAACTACTCCTGTGGTTCATCTTGGGATTATTTCTGAACTTGAGTTGGCAATATTGATCCAGGGACATTTTCCTATGAATGATCATGTTCAGGTCGTAGTACTCCTTAGTACACTATGCCATCTGCTCCACAAAGTCGTCCACCTGCTCCTACTGCACCTATTCATCTATGAATGTGGGAAATTATGGTCTAGGGTTAGCCTTGCTACCCATTTGTCCATATGGCGTGCCTCCTCCATGGATTCCCTCAGATCTGGGAGCTTTCTTCGGATTGTATCTAATTTCACCATGGGATCCACTAGATCCACTAGCCACCTTATCTCCATACGTCTCAGGGTCTTTCCCCTGATGAGTAATCTTCATCAATAGCTGGGTTATCATCATCTGGTGCTCATCAATTTTTCTCAGATTCCCATCTACCTTCTTTAAGGTCTCAGTGATCTCGGCCTGTTCGCTTTGATTTGTCTCCTATTTCCAGCAAGTGATGGAGAAAGTTTCTCTCTATAATATTTAGGGTCTTATGGAATTCGGCTGCTAAGTAGGCCAAGCCTTGTGGCTCTCAGTCATCTCCTGAACCCTACACTTCAGCTTTTATTTCACTAGTTTGTTTCTTCCTTCTGCCCATAAAGATCCCACTGTACCTCTGCATGCGCTAATCCCCCACATGTTTGGAGGATCAAAGCTTTGATACCACTGTAATGATCCCAAGCCAAATTTTCTCTTGGAATCACTAACTAATCATTGATTTGATTATTATTTGTTGTATATGCAGGTTGACCATGAATATTTTGGCCTTAGGGTTTATTCAGTAACCATGGATTTACACAAACATCATTGCCATCATACGAAGATCATCAACACAACACAAGATAGGAACCATAGGAAAATAACTGAACTTTATTATAAGGAAGCAAGCACCTAATACAATAGAGAAGAAGATATAAATAGATGGCTTCAAGGAAATACTAGAGTTGTATACAAAATTCTCCCGGAGATACAATTCAATCCTCCCAAAGGCTCCCAATAGAAGATGAACACTCAACTGCAAGACTAGGGTTTTGGCCTCCCCTCAAGCAACTGGTATGACCTTGATGACTGCTAGTACAACCTGTTGAAGAAAAAGGACCCCAATGGTTCAACCCTCTGTTGGTCACTATAATTGCTTATTTAACTAAACAATCAAGTGCTACATAAATTGTCAACCCAGGGAAGTCTGTTTATTTCAAAGGTAATCACGCACTATATATGCTCAATCTCAAAATCAACCTAGAGTTGTAGTAAAAACATATTAATCACACTTTGCCTTGAAAAAAATGAAGTTCTAACTTGAATTACAGGAAAGTAATCTACCTATTGCAAAGTTTAATGTTTAAAGAAATAATTGTTCAAAGAATCCTGGATTACATTAAGAAATAAAAACTTAAGAAAGAAATATTTTCATGATATTGCAAAAGGAAAGACCAGCTATTCTGTAACAGAGAACAAGACCCTATTCCCCAAGAAGGAATCTTCAGCACCTATTTTTGATCATCACATGTTTATGAACTCATTGTTAATTGAAATGATTGACACACACTGAAGGCTAACTAGCTCTCAACAGAGAACATGACCCTATTCCTAAGAAGGAATCTTCAGCACCTGTTTCTGATCGTCACACTTCCATAGACTCATTGCTAATTGAAATGATTGACACACACTGGAGACTATCTATCTTGTAACAGAGAACAGGACCCTATTCCCTAAGCAAGAACCTTCAGCACCTGTCCCTGATTATCAGGCTTTCATAAATTCACCAAACAATATTGCTAACTAGAATGATCAACAGTTACCCAAGCATGAATTATATGAAAACAATGTAACAACCAGTAAAGCAGAGTTTCATCACAACAAAGTTCAGTAAAGTAGTGTTTCAGCAAAAAATAATTTAATCAAGGCATGAACAAAAATAACACTAACACACTACAAAGATAATGGGTGAATCTTGTGAAGAAGGTGGGCCCTCCCTTCTCACAAGATTCCCCTTAAACGAAAGGAACTAGAGAGAAATTCTCAGAACAGTCTTTTATTCATCTGTCAACTGTATCATATTACAATCTGAAGTAAAACACGTCCTTCTCTGTAAAATCCTTTCTTAGCTAAAAATAAGATCATCTCTAATGATGATTTCCTCTTATTTAAAGAGGAGAATCCCCTCGATACAATTTGATCATCCAGTTACATGTGTACATCTAAGTCCTATTCTTAGTCATATCAAATCTCTATACTGGGATAGGACATCCTAGTCTCCCGTAATAGAATGCTATTAGAATAGTTGAAAGGGTGTTGAGTGGGGTGTTGTTGTTTCAGCTGGAGTAACAACTTCTTTATTTGTCTTCTCGTTACTGTTGTTGTATGTTGTTTCAGCATCGCAAATCGCAGACTGTTTTAGCAACAGGATTTGTGTTCTGACTATTTCAGCATGTGGTCATGCAGCAGTGATGGTTAACTCTAGCTCAAGGTGTGGCTGTTGTGGTCAATGTAACAGCTTTGTGTTGTTGTTTCAGCATCGTAGACCACGGAGAGTGTAACAGATTCTTCTGTGTGAGTTGTTGTTAAAGCATCATAGACCATGGAGGGTGTAACAGCTTCTTCTGTGTGATTTGTTGTTTCAGCATTGTAGTCCACCGACTGTTTTAGCCACAGGGTTTGCTTGATTTAACTGTTTCAGCAACAGGCCTCAATGCTAATCTGCAGTTCGAACTATTTCATCACTTATACATTTCTGATCAATGGTTAAGTACGAGAGTAATGTAAAATTATATGCAAAAAAGATTAAACATATAGTAAAGAGAAGAGACCTTGTATACCTTTGGAAAGATAGGGTAAGGTGATAATGTGAGTTTAAATGTGAGTGAAACAAGGGTGTAAAGGTAGCAGAAAGTGTGAGTAAAAAGGTGCATTGTAGGGTCCTAACATCCCCCCCAACTTAAAATGTTGCATGTCCTCAGGCAACTTCACTCTGAATCAGAATCTGAATACCGACTCTGAGCGTGCAAGTTACTCAAGCAGTAGCTGTGGAAGGTGATGTCTGTTGGAGCTCTGAACCCTTGAATGCGTTGTAACCTTTTCCAAGCTATTGTTTCGGCCTTCTTAGGCAATTTATAATGAACTTGATATTTCTCTGTTGGCATCCAGAGGATAGGAAAATGAAACTGATACCCTATCCAACTTTCAACACATTGTTGAACACACTTGATGTAGCTAGGTACCCTGGAGATTTCTATCTCAAGATTAGTGGGGCTGAAGGGATTGTGTTCTTGTCTTTTCCTAGTAGATTGTTGCCAAAACATGTTATTTTCCTGTAGGGAAGCAATCTATATGGATTTAATGAAATGTTGACACTCCTAAAACACTGATGTCTGTAATTGCTGAATGTGTTGAGTCATCCCTGGTTTCTTCAAAAACTAATAATACTCTGTAACAAAGGTGGCAACATTTTGTGGTTCTGGTCGTATCCAGAGAAGGCGGTTATCCTCATTATGCTTGGCAGCTAGGAAGTCATCCTGCCATATAATCTGATTGTTAAGGAAGGAGATGAGTGCCTGAATCTGGATGTCACCGACAAGAGGGTTAAGGTTAAGCTGTCGATTCTCAGGGATAGCCTCATTATGAAAATATGCCTCACAAAGGAGGTGTTGATCCATTAAAGAGGCTTCTACAAAGGTTTTAACAAAATCTACTGGATTTAATACTGCATGGGGTCTGCCTTCTTTGACTGATTTGATATGAAACCATGTAAGTCGTTCCATGAGGAACAGAGAGTAATTGCAAGATGGTTTCCTTGCAGCCAACAAATTTTGTGCCAAGTCAACTATCAGGAGCAATCTGCCTTTTAGCTCTTTATTCTGTTTCTTATAGGCACGAGATTCCTGGCGTGTTTGCTCCAAATCTTCCCAGTTTGAATAGATATGGTTTATGCAGATTTGTCTGTGTTCCTGCAAGATTTTGGCCTGTGTAACAACAAACTCTTTTTTCCATTTGTCTATTATTTCCTGCTCATCCCATGGCTGAGTTTGTGTTTCAGCGTTGCAAGTAGTAGGCTGAGGTAGGGTCTGAGTGGCTTGTTCCACAAAGGTGTGGGTATTGATCTGGCTGGGAGGGGCAGATTCATCAATAGGAAATGTTTGTACCGCTTTATTAACAAAAGAAGGGGTTTCAGCTTTGACATTTGTTGTAGGCTAGGGTTCAGTTTTAATTTTGGAAGGTCCTGTTGGTTCTTGTGTAACAACAGGGTGTTCTTCTTTGACTGCAAAAGTTGAAGGTGCAGGGGGAGCTCCTGGCATTGGAATTTGAATTACTTTGTAGCTTGCTTGATAGTAGATGTCCCCACATTGACTGCACATATATTCTCTACATGTATTCTCTGTTGTAGTTCCCTCTAACATGGTCGTTATGCGAGCTAGGGTGTAAAATTTAAGTTCTTTCTCATAGGCTTCATTTTCCATGGCTAGCTCTTTCTTGTAGGTTTCCAGTTCAGACCTTAGGAACTCATTTTCTTGTAATACCGAGGCCATTGTTGGTTTTGGAAGAGGGGTGACTAGTTCTTGTGTTTCAGTCAGAGTCGCACTAGCTGGTTCTTTTGGAGCAGCTACAAGATTGGGAGCTGATTTTTGTATTTCATCTTTTTGATGTAGAGAAAGTAGTGTTGCAGCACCCTGTGCATATGACTCCTATGTCTCAGTAACAATATCAGCAGCTGGTTCTTGTGTTTCAGCTATAGCTAGTTCTTGTGTGGCAGCTACTGAATGAGTAGTTGGTTCTTGTGTTTCAGCTACTAAATGGGTAGTTGGTTCTTGTGTTTCAACTACTTGATGAGTAGTTGGTTCTTGTGTTTCAACTACTTGATGAGTAGCYGGTTCTTGTGTTTCAGCTACTAAATGGGTAGCTGGTTCTTGTGTTTCAGCTACTTGATGAGTAGTTGGTTCTTGTGTTTCAGCTACTTGATGAGTAGTTGGTTCTTGTGTTTCAGCTACTAAATGGGTAGTTGGTTCTTGTGTTTCAGCTACTTGATGAGTAGCTAGTTCTTGTGTTTCATCTACTAAATTTGAAATGGATGATGTCGCAACCCACTGGGCCTCTGGTTCTTGTGTTTCAGTGCCTGTGGGTGGAATAGGCAAAGATTCCGGCATTTGGGAGGTTGGAGGTGTACAAGGTATTAGTCGGATGGGTTGGGGGTTTAGGGCAGTGGCAGTAGTGGCTGCCCTTGTTGAGGCCCTTGTTCGTTTTCTTTGTAAAAAGGGTGGAAAGAAAGGAATTTTCTTTCGTTTACGTGGGGGATTTTCCTCAATGATGGGACAGGGAGAATTGTCTGGTTCAGAATCATCGCTAAGAATATGAAGGGCAGGAGTGGATGATTTTGGTAAAGTGTGGGGCGAGCTTGGTATGGTAGGGGGGTTAATTGGATTGATTGGGTCTGTCGGTGGATTGTTAGGTAATTCTGGAGGGTCTGGAGGGTTTTGTGGTTGTTGTTCCTGAAGATTTTCAGAAATTTCAACAGCTTCTTGGGGATCTATGGGTGGGTTGTTTAGTGGAGGGTTTTGTTGGGCAAAACCCTTTTGGATAAGCAGTTGAACAAGACGGTGATGGGTGAGTGAAAGGGCAGGATCTTTAGCCTTTTTACAGTAGTGCGACATATTTTTAAGACATCCGAGTAGATAATAAGGAATGTTCACCAATATAGCATGCCATAAATGAGACAACAGGACAAAATTGTGCTGGTAGACTACCTGGTATCGGCCTTCACAGGTAAGGTAGTGCTTGACGAACTTTGCAACTTTCGGCCATGGAGGCAGCAATGAGCTAAGTCAGATAGCCCAGCCTTTAGGTTCAATTTGTTCTTCTGGCAAGAGGAAATCATGTTGGGCATTAAGGATGATATGTTTGCGGCTGAACAAGCGGATGCCATTGGTAGGGAGACCCAAAACCTGTGCTATATCCTCTTCTATAACTGAAATCCAAACTCCTTGAACAATGGAATGATCTTCCTAGAGATTTTGAGCAAATTGCAGAACCTGCTGTTGATCAATCCCTGGAGCCTCTGAAAATAATCGAGCCATCCTACCTGCAGAAAAATTTGATAGGCTTCTGGATACAGTTCTAACAGGGCTATCGTGGCGGATTCGTAATGTATAACAGAGCCTCCCATATCTAACAGCTCAGTAAAATACATTGTCAAAGAGTCGAGTAACAACTTCTATGCAGAGTGAGTTTTTCGGGTGAAGGCATGCAAATGGTGGTGAAACAAACGAAAGGATGGTAAAAAGGAATGACGGTGGTTGACTCGTGTGAAATGATGGTATAAAAGTTTTATATTTCCTCCCCCCCCTTCAAGTGCGGCTAATAATGATTTTACATGAGTGGTAATAATGAGTTGGAATCTTCTCATTAACTATAGCTTAATTGTATTTACGTATAAAATTTACATACCTCACCTTTACCTTTTGATTCGTACTTCAAACAAAATATAGTGCCTATCCATAATAGTTCTGCAGTAGCCATGGAGGAGACTTTTGATTTGTTAGAGGAATTGTATCAAGGATTTGTTGACTAGAAGGACAAAATGTAGTATGAGAGCACAAGGCTTATTGACAGAGAATGCTAAAAAGTTGGTGTTTCAGCAACAGAAAGAAGGGAGAAACAATTGTTGAACGATGTTGTTTCGTCAATGGAAAAAATGTGAAGAATTGTTGAACAGTAGTGTTTCGGCAATGGGAAAATGGAGAAAGGTTGTTGATAGTGGTGTTTCAACAATGGGAAAATGTGAAGAATTGCATAACAGTGATGTTTCGGCAATGGGAAAATGGCGAAAGGTTGCTGACAGTGGTGTTTCAGCAATGGGAAAATGTGAAGAATTATGGAACAATGATGTCTTAGCAATGGGAAAATGGAAAAAGGTTGCTGACAGTGGTGTTTCAGCAATGGGAAAATGTGAAGAATTGCGGAACAGTGGTGTTTCGGCAATGGAAAAATGGCGAAAATTGTGGAACGGTGGTGTTTCGGCAGTGGGGAAAAGGCACAAAGTTGCTAAACAGTGGTGTTTCAGCAATGGAGAAAGTCAAAAATTTGATGAATAGTGGTGTTTCAGCAATGAAGAAAATGGCGAAAGGTTGCTGACAGTGGTGTTTCAACAATGAAGAAAATGGTGAAAAGTTATTGAACAGTGGTGTTTCATCAATGGGGAAGCTTTCCTCTTCTTGAAGTAGGATCATCCTTTCTTAGTAGGCATGTGCTTTGATCGGGAATCTGCAAAAATCGATTGTAACATGGTATTTCTTGACAAGGATTATTAGTAAACGAAATCTAATCTAATACTAAAGAAATTAAATTAAAAAGAATTAATTGCAATGAGGGGTAGGAGCCCCCTCTAAAAAGAGGTAATAAGAGTCTGCCACATATGTGGCCTTAAAATCTTCYTTGGAAATAGGGCGCTRGTACAGAYRGAGCTGATGACCATTTACAAGTAAYAGTGTTTTAGAGTCATCGATTGTGAGGAGCCTTACTGTTCCATTGGGGAAAATAGTGTCTACTTCGTAAGGTCCAAGACATATTGTACGTAGTTTYCCTTGAAATTATTTGAATCGAGAGTCATACAGTAGGGCCCAATTACCTTTTTGGAATTGCTTATGCTTGATAGTTTTGTCATGCCATTTTGATCTTYGTTTTTGAATCATAGTTGTCTGATGAATGACATCTAGTATTTTTTCATCCAATTCATTAAGCTACTGTAACCTGGCTATTTGTGCATCATTCAAATCAAGGTTGACAGTTAAAGCAGTCCTTAAGGTCTTGATTTCAAATTCCACAGGAAAGACAACACTTTTTCTATAAACTAATTCATAGGGAGAGAATCCTGTAGTATTTCTCTAGGTAGTTCTGTAAGCCCATAATGCTTTAGGGAGCCTGTGAGACCAATTCTTTCTGTTTTCCTTCACTGTTTTTGTAAGAATGGATTCTATTACTTTATTTGTGCTTTCCACCTATCCATTGGCTTGGGGGTGGTATGGTGTAGTCATTCTATGTTGAATATGATATTTTTGAAGGGTGGCTTTAAAACCATGAGAAGTGAAAGGAGGTCCTCCATATATAACTAATTCTCTTGGCACTCCAAATCTGATGAAGATGTCTTCAAATAGGAAATCTAGAACTGCTTCTTTAGTTTATTTGTGGAGTGATTTAGCTTCCACCCACTTGGTCATATAATCTTTGCAGACCACTATGTAAACTTTTTGATTGGATGGGGGGTTAATGGGTCCTACAAAGTCTAAGTCCCATCTTTCGAATGGTTCAAGTACTAAATGGGGGTTTAATGGAATTCCATCTCTATGATTAGGTTGGCCCATTCTTTGGCAGCTATCTGTTGGCGGCTGGAAGTCACTCCTGGATTTCTTGTAGGAGCAGAGCCCGACGCCCATCAGTTTAATGTCACGATTTGTTTAAAGGGGTGATCAAATGGAGGGAAACTCAGAACAATATCATCTCAACTTAGTAACTAGGCCAGGCATGCATGAACGAGTGAGGTCTTGATAAACTGCAAACAGTGAGTCATAATAAAGGGTGAGTAGGGGGAAGACTTGCGTGAGAAGAGTGCAAAAGTCTATCATAAACATCCGGTTTGTAACAGACTGCAGAAGAAGGCATTCGAAAGAAAAATACTTTTACATTCAAATACAGAAGACCAGAGAACGCAATAATGTCACAACAAATCCTTTATCATAACAAGATTGTACCATCCACGTGAATCCTTCGACTTTGAACTCTCTGGCATAAGATGAAAATTAGATGGAGAAAGGAGAACTGTTTGTCATAAAACAAGAAATCTCAAACACAGAAGCATAACTAGGAAACCAGAATGTTTGCTGAAACTTTACAGTCGGGAGCTTAGCTCAACCATCGATAGATACAAAAATGGTGAAAATGCCTTCATATACTAAAACTAACAATAGCAACAAAATCGAGACATAGCATTGAAAGCTTTGCGTCTGCATGGCTTCTGACAATCTTCAGCCGCAATATTTGAACGGTCGTACAACTTATGGCAGACGCAATCGATCCTCTGACAGTTTTATCGGTGAATCGATGTGCCTTTAATTCACTGCAGGACTTCCCCATTATGGCGGAGATGATGTCTAACCACCACCAACTACTTCAATAACTGCTTCATGGGGATCGAGGATGGCCTAGCCAAGTCAGCATCTTGGGATATGGAAGACATCTTGCGCTGCCACTTGGAATAAATGAATGGCTTGATGGATGGGAATGGAGGCCAGTGCGGAGGAGGGGGCGCATGATAGGAGTGATGGCGTCGGATTATGAGGGCGTAGAAGAAGTGGCGAAGTGTGAGAATGGTGACAGAGGATGGTTCATGGTGGAAGACATCAGGCGGAAGGGGGGAAGACGAGAGATAATGAACTCACTTTTTAGGTGAGGGGCTAATGTGGAAAGGAACGGGACACATGGAAAATGACAAGTGGATGATGAGAAGGATGGTGGACCACGTGGACCAAAGAGTGGAGGAGGATGGGTGACACACGGTAGTAGGAGAAAGGTGGTTATGGAGGATGACATAATGGAAAAAGGGCCCATGCTGGTTAATCATAAGTTAGCTGGGAAGGACGAGATTGTCCAAGCCCCGTTGATCCGGGTGCGTTGATCCAGGCTGTCGGAAAGCTGCGTCCTCGATTCCGGACCCCCCCCCTCCGCTTAAAGGTAGAAGGGAAGGGGGGGTCCAGAATTTTCCTTATCGCCGTTGATCTAAGTGCGTCGATCCAGGCCATCGAAGAGATGCGCCTCCGATTCCGAACCCCCCCTCCCCCCCCACTTAAAAGTAGAAAGGCAGGGGGGTTCTGGAATCCGATATGCGTCGTTGATCCAGGTGCGCGAATCGTCGCTGCTTGAACTTGCTTGCCGCTTACCTTAGGTGCAATTGGGTTCCAAACTTAGGATAAGTGGGTTTTAACCCATTCTTTTGCATTCTAACCCCCTTACAAGAAATATCGCTAACATTTGGCTCCATGGGGGATAGAGTCGTCCCTATGATTCTCTAAGAACTCTTTTGGAGATTCAGTGCCTTTGCTGTTGGTCTATGGAGTCATTTATTAGTCCGAAAAACAAAACAGATACAGTATTTACAAGACAAAACAAAAAGAGCCGACTATGGCTCACAGAAAACATTTTTTAAGGAAATTCCCATTGGATGGGCTGCCAAAAACTTCTTTTCCTTCCAGATCCTGCAAACTGTAAGTGTTGTTTGAAAATACTTCAAGGATCTTGAAAGGCCCAAACCATAGGGCATCAAATTTACTATGTTTTCCCTTTTCTTGCCTGGGTGCATCCCATTTGAGCACCAGATCTCCCTGTTCAAATCCCTTCTTTTTTCTCTTCCTGTCAAAAGCCTGCTTGATCTTCTGCTGATGATTGTAGGCTCTGTCCATGACCTACTCCCTGATCTGCTGCACTTCCACCATCTGATGAATCCTTCTGAGCACATGGTTAGGTTCTCCTTCAAAATCCTGGAGGAGATTTTCCACAGGTAAGGCGAGCTGAGTGGGGAAAATGACCTCTATTTCATAAACAAGTTGGAAGGGTGAGAGGCCTAGGGATTTCTTGGTTGTCACCCGATCATCCCAAAGAGAAAATTTGAGCTTTGAATCCCAGGCCCTTTTATTGTCCTCCAGTAGCTTCTTGGTAAGCTTGATTAGGCTTTTATTGTAGGACTCTGCTAGTCCATTTCCTTGAGGATAGTAGGGAGTGGAGTGAATCAGTGCCATCTGGAATTGTTCACAGAATCTGACCAGAGGATCAGACCGAAAGGGGGAGGCATTATCGGTGACGATTCTGCTGGGGCAACCAAATCTGGATATAATATCTTCCAGGAAGCTGATAATAACTTTGTGAGAAGTGCTTCTGGTAGGGACAGCTTCTATCCATTTGGTGAAGTAGTCGGTCGCAGTCAGAATCCAACGGTGCTAGCCACTCGAGGGAGGGTGAATTTCCCCAATGAAGTCCAATCCCCACTGTTGAAAGGGTGATGAAACTACCATAGGCTTTAATGGCAGAGATTTGAGTTGTTGCTTCCCTGAGAATTTCTGGCATTTAATGCAAGCTCTGATTTCCTTGCAGACATCAGGAAATAAGGTGGGCCAGTAGTATCCAGCTCAGAGGATCTTGTGAGCAGTGGTATTCCAAAAGTGATGACCTCCACAGAGACTGCTATGGAAGTCGAATATAACCTTCTGGGCCTGCTGTTGGTCCATACACCTTAGTAATATCCCCAGAGGATCTTTCCAATACAAGGCTTGGTCAATGAGGAAATATCTAACCGCTTTGAGATTTAAATCTCTTGCCTTGCTTTTTTCCATCCCATCAGGAGGCCTCAACTCTTGCAAGAAATACAAGAAGTCTTTGTACCAGGAGCATGTTGCTAGTGGTACAGTGCTTTGGGAACCCCTGTTGGATGACTTAGCTTGCTCATTGATGAAATTGATTCCCAAGGCCCTGCAATTTGATTCAGCCAGCAACTTGGCTAAGCCTTGCCCCTTTATCATCTTGGTGGGTCTAATTTCCAGATTAAATTCTAGGATCTTGGTGATCCATTTACCTCTTCTTTCGTCTATGTTAGGCTGTATAAGAATGTCCTTCACAGAAGTTGAAGGGACATATGCAGTGATATTTGAATGTAAAACATAGACTCTGAAAGCTTTGAGAGTTTCACCAAGGCATAAGCCTGCTTCTCCATGATCTCGTACTGGAGCTCTGCATCCCTCAGTGCTTTGCTAAAGAAAGCAATAGGTTGTTCTCATCCTTGATCATTTTTCTGCAATAAAACTGCCGCTACTGTATCACAGGAAGCGAAAGAAAATATCAGGAAATCTTTAGAATAATTTGGACTGATTAGCACAGGAGCCTCAGTTAATGCCTTCTTTATTTGTTCAAAAGACTTCCTAGGTTCAACAGTCCATTTCACTTCATTTCCTTTTCTGCTGACACTATATGGCCTAATAGTTTTCCCTCTTGCATAGCGAACAATGATTTCTTGGGGTTTAATGATAGGCCATACCTTTGACACTTCTGGAAAACCTTCTTCAAGTGGTAGCGGTGCTCTTTATCAGTCTTGGAAAAGACTGTTATGTCATCTAGGTAAATCACCACAAACTTATATTTTTCCCCAATGAAGGCTATGTCCATGGCTCGCTGAAATGTCGCTCCCGCGTTCATCAGTCCGAAAGGCATCTTGGCATACATGAATGTTCCCCAAGGAGTGGTGAGGGTTGTTTTCTCCCTGTCTTCAGGCATGACTGATATCTGATTGTAGCCAGAAAAACCATCAATCATGGAAATCCTAGATGCACCAGTGACCTTCTGCAATATATGTTCCATGTTTGGCAGGGGATAATTGTCCTTCCTTGAACTTCT
>JZKD02S2111161.1:28538-39839 GCA_000966675.3 Picea glauca
TAAGATTGTTAAGATAGCATTTATTGTAAATGGACACTTGTTTATTTAATAAGTGATCCATATCTAGAGTTTGTTAGGACATTTAGCTTATATATAGCTCATTGCAAGAGTATTGTGTTGTTCAGGTGTAAACTCTTGCAAAGTATCTTATGTAATTTATTTTCCTATTTAATAAAAGTGTGTGTCTGAGGACACTTCTTCCATTATTGTGGTATCAGAGCTTCAGTAATGCTACTGAACTAAAGAAGATCTTAGCTGATCAGAGGAAGAGATCCCAACGTTACAGGCTAAGGAAAACGTCGGCGCATACTCTGTCAGTAAATCGATCAATTATTGTTCAATTTTTTTTTTTTAAAAAGGGAAAAGAAATTTTTTTACTTTCAGATTTCAGTCATTGGACTCACAAACTGGTTTTACAAATTGTAAATCCTAAAAATTAACAAATTATTTTTCTGGCAAATAAATTTCTAGCAAAGTAATTCCTGAGCTAAATGCTCATGGCCTCTCCAATTCACTGTTATATTCTAAAACTGTGATAAGCATTTAAATTCAACTGTGATAAGCATCAAAAGATAACAAATTCTGTTTAAAAGTACTTGAGCAATTATGTTTTTTTCGATTCTGGTGTTAGAAGGGGTGAATTGGATGATTGGTTGAGATTCCATAAATTGCTGGGCATTTTTTGTTTTTGAACAATAAAAACTCGGATCTAGGCCGAGTTATTTCTCTGTTGGGACGTGTCCTCTCTTTGGATCAAGTTTCATTGCTGAGCCAGACGTATTTATCTTAATGAGACATTGCTGGAGGATTCTGTGTGTGTTTAGTCCAACTGTTTTCGAACTCTCTATGTGTGTGTGATCCAACTATTGTAGAACTCTCTGTGTGCGCGCGATCCAATTGTTCCTGATTGTGTTTGCTAGATAACATCAAAAAATTTGGAAGAAAGGAACAATCCCTCACTGTGGAATAACAAATAGCTTCTCATGTTTCATGTTTTTTTTCATAGCTCTTGGCATTGAAGTTATTTCCAGCCGGATCCACACCCTCCATTATCAAGATCTATCTTATTTTCGCACTGAGAAAACCTCGATCTTAAAAGAGATACTAAAGAGAAGATTCCCGTGATTAAAATTGCCAAAGATATTACAGATCCCAACATCTCAATGCCCATATTCTTCAAGTGTCCCGAAACAAAATCCTCTTATACGCTGCCAAATTTCTGCCTTGTTGTACAGCAACAGGTGAGCCAAATCAGTGGCCCCTTTGCCTCGTGAAATGTCACAGAACGGATCTGAACAACCACAATTAATTTGCCTCTGGTGAAAATGAGTCTCAATACGACGGTGATATGTGTTTTTTAATTACTTCAGTGATATGTTTGTTGCTGTTTTGAAATGGTATTGAAATCCCATTCAGGGAAATTGGAGCAATTTGCAACATTTTCTTTAATTCTTGGAACCCTAGTGCATGACAGATGTAAGCATGGAATGTTGAAGGTATATCAAAAGATACAACCATATCAAGTGATTATTTTTTTTTGGATAACATTTTTTTTTGTAACTCAAAGTCTTTTTACTTTGAGGGGGGGCAAAATTGCCAGAATTTTGTAAAAGTGTAAAATTTTGAAAGTTCCTTGGAATTTGACTAGAGCCAAGTACAAAGCTCAGTCATTTTTTCTTTGTTTCAACGACTATATGAGGGTCAAGGCCAAGCCCTGGTAGATTGTCTTTGGTGTGATGCATCTAGTGTGTTGTTCATCTTCATATTTCTTTGCATGATTATTTTTTGGTGCATAAATTCAACAAACTACAATGTCGAAATTAATTAATTTGTTCTCTGACTCCGATAAACTTGAAGGAACAAAATCATACAAGACATGGAAATGACTCATTGAAAGAACTCTCATTTACAATGAACTTTGGCGTGATATCTGTAATGAAGATACTAATCCAACTAAGCCGACAGATGCAGCTACATTAGCAAAATGGGAAGTTAAAAATGCCAAAGCATTAGCACTTATTAAATCTTCAGTTAATGATGAGATGTATGTTCACATTGAAAATACGACTGATGCATGGTCTGCTTTGAAAGTTTTTAAAGATTTATTTGATACTCAACCTAAATCCAAGAAAGTTGATCTTCAATTAAAGTTGCTTCAACAAAAATTGACTGAAGGAGGTGATGTCCATGAATATATTTCTAGACTTAAGAACATTAAGCAAGAAATACTAAATGCGGGTTTTCAAGCAGTAGATGATAGTTTCGTGACCATAATCTTAATCGTTGGATTTCCTTCTTCCTATACACAATTTTTGGAAACTTTACAAGTCACTGGAAAGTTAGACAAGCTTACATGTGATGAACTAAGTGAACTATTATCTCAACACAACAAAACTTTTGGAAAGAAAAAACAAGTTGGAGAAGATGTTTTTTTCACAGAAGCAAGCACAAGACTTCAAGTGATAGTTATAGTAGCAGAGGAAGAGGAAATTTTGTACAAGGTCGTGGATGAGGCCAAAATAGAGATACCAATTTTCAAGGTAGAGGAAATAGTCAAGGTAGAGGCAACAATCAAGGAAGAGGGTATTTTCAAGGCAGAGGAAACAATCAAGGCAGAGGATATTTTCACGCAAGACGAAATAGTCAAGGCATAGGCTCTTTTCAAGGCAACAGTCAAGGCAGAGGAAAAAATCCACACAGAAATCAAAGCAGGGGTAGAGGAAAAAAATTTGGCAGAGGGAGAGACTTCAGTCAAATTGTTTGCAGAAGGTGTAACAAAGTTGGTCATTATGCAGAAGATTGTTGAACTTCCATTGATAAAATCTCCAAGTTTCATCAAAACACAGTACAGTTTGCAAATGATTGACATGATGATGATTCATAATATCTATTTACCTCATCTTCAACATTACAGATTTCCACTGATTTTCAAAGTGATTATGAAGATGCTTGGATTTTAGATTCAGGAGCATATCAACACATGACTTTCAGACATGACTTCTTTTGTAATTTTCAAGAATTCCATCTTAATTCTATTTTTCTTGAAGATAATACCAAACATACTCCTTATGGAAGAGGATTAGTTAAAGTTTATTTACCTGATATTGGAGAATGATTGATTTCAAATGTATGGTATGTACCCACCTTCAAAAATAATTTGTTGTTTTTAGTCACAATTCGACAAGCAGGACATCAGGTGATTATGAAAGATGGCTTGGTTAAGATAAATTCAGTCAAACAAAATATGAAAACAGTGATGACAGGATATGAAGACAAAAAAATGTTAAGGATGAAAGGAACAGTTATTCCAAGACATTCAGACTTTGCACGAACAGTAAGTACATGTATCTACCCTATCAGATTGTGGCATGTGAGATATGGAAATCTCAACTTTGATAGTCTATCTCAACTGAAAAAACAAAGGATGGTTAAGGGACTTCCCACTTTCAAAAAGGACACTTCAAAATGTGAAGCTTGCATTTATGGAAAACAGAGTCGAGAAATTTTTTCAACAAGTTCATGGTGTGCAAATTGGCGGTTGAAACTAGTTCATAGTGATGTTTGTGGATCCTAAGAAACTTCTTTCGGTGGTTGCAAATATTTTTTACTCTTTTTTGATGATTTCAGTAGAATCACTTGGGTTTACTTCTTGAAGCAAAAGTCAAAAGTATTTGAAAATTTTAAGATTTTTTGACACCTTGTTGAAAATGAAGTTAAAGAAAGATAGGTACACTCAGGACAGATAATGGCGGAGAATTCACTTCTAATGAATTCAACACTTATTTCACAGACAATGGGATAAGAAGACATCTTACTAATTTCTACACTCCTCAACAAAATGGAGTCGCAGAACGAATGAATCGCACTTTGTTAGGAATGGCAAGATCCATGTTAAGTTTTAAAAGGTTAAGTTCTACATATTGGGCAGAAGCAATCCATATAACTATCTACTTAAGGAACAAATCTCCAACTGCTTCTTTGGATGGAATCACACCTTATGAAGCATGGTTTAGTTTCAAAATTCGAGCTAAACATCTTAGAGTTTTTGGATCAGTATGTTATGCCTTATTTCCTAAAGAAAAATGAACAAAGCTTGACTCAAGAAGCTTGAAATGCACAATGATTGGGTATTCTGATGAGAAGAAAGGGTATCGACTTTTGTCCAATGGTAAATTTATTGTGAGTAGGGATGTCATTTTTTATGAAACTAAAAGTAAAAGTGCTGACGAAATAGAAAGTCTTCTTCAAAAGTTAGAAACTAAAGGAAATCAAAGAAAAGGAAAAGTTAAAAGTCATCCAAATTCACATAATTGGTATGAAATTGATTTTCCTTCATCTGAAGATGTTACATCCAGTCCAGTTACTTCGACAACATCATCTGGGTCTTCCAACAGTTCATCCAAATCTCCTAGCAGTGACAATTCATCTGACAATGATTCTCCACCTCCAGAATCTTCAATTGATCGACGAACGTCAGTTTACATTAATCCAATTTACAATAATGGTAATTCAGATCCCCAAACTAGTGAACATCAACTACTAAAATGGGCAGTTCAACTTTTGAAAGATGTAAGGCCTAATGAGAAAAATAAAACAAGAAAAAGGGGATCACACAACAATGAAGGGAATTTTTCCTTAGTAGCACATGATTTTACTGAACCTTCCACCTACAAAGAAGCAGTAAAACATAAAGAATGGCAACAACCTATGGTTGAGGAATATCAAATAGTAATTGATAACAACACTTGGAAACATGTTGATTGTCCTACAGGTGTTAAACCCATCAGATGAAAATGGATTTATAGAATTAAATACAACCAACATGGCAAAATTGACAAGTATAAATCCTGACTTGTGGCTAAAGGTTTTGCGCAGAAGGAAGGCATTGATTATGAGGAAACTTTTGCTCCTACAACTAAATGGAATACCATCCTCTTAACACTTCCATTGGCCGCTCAGAAAGGTTGGAAAGTTCATCAAATGGATGTAAAAAGTGCTTTTCTCAACAGAGATTTACAGGAAGATGTATATATGCAACAACCACCAGGTTTTGAAATTGCAGGGAAGAAACATAAAGTCTACAAACTAATTAAGGCTTTATATGGGTTAAAGCAAGCTCCCCAAGCTTGGTATACTAAAATGAATGAATACCTTAGGAAGGTTGGTTTTCAACGAAGTGAATCTGATGATACTTTGTATATCCGTCAACAGGGTCCTTATCTGGTGATTCTTATTATGTTGTAGATGATTTTCTCATTATAGGAAACAATGATGATCATATTGCACAGGTGAAAAAGGAGTTACATGCAGGTTTTAAGATGACAGATTTGGGACTCCTTCACTACTATCTTGGCGTTGAAGTATTCCAATGTCCACATCATATTTTCATTTCTCAGAGTAAGTATGCAACAGAAATTCTTCAGCGGTTTGGCATGCAGGATTGTAAACCATCACTTACCCCTATGGAACAAAACTTGAAACTTTCAAAATTTGAAGGGGGGGAATTGGTAGACAACACTATTTATAGACAGTTGATTGGCAACTTGATTTATTTGACAAACACTCACCTAGATATATCTTATACAGTCATTATTCTTTCCTACTTTATGCAACAACCATGGGACAACCACTGGAATGCAGCCAAAAGAGTTCTTCGATATATCCAAGGAACAAAAGATTTTCGTCTTCTTTACAAAAAGACTAAAATTTTTGTACTTGGTGGATTTTCAGATGCCGACTTTGCCAGATGTATTGATGATCGAGCATCAACATTAGGTTATTTAATGAACATGGGTTCAACAACAGTGTCTTGGAATTGTAAGAAACAAGCTACAGTTGCTACTTCTACAGCAGAAGCAGAATACATCTTAGCATGGGAAGCAACATGTGAAATTGTTTGGCTACGCAGGATTTTATAGGACTTGGGCATTTCTCAAGCAGAAGCTACATCATTATTCATTGACAGCCAGTCAACCATTAAGCTTGCTAAGAATCCAATTTTTCATTCAAAGACAAAGCACATGGACACCAAGTATCATCATATGAGATCACTCATTGCAAAGGATGTCATCAAGCCAATTTATTGTCCTTCAAAAGATCAGATATCTGACATTTTCACGAAACCTCTTGGAAGAATAAAATTTACTAAGTTTAGGGATGAACTTGGTATCTGTTGTAATGTATCTTTGGATCATAGGGGGGAATGTTAGATAATCCAAAATACAAATATCATAGTTTATAAAGTTAGAATAAAATGATTATTAATTTAGAATATTAAATTAATAATCTAGAATATTTGATTAATAAATGTAGACTTTTAGAAATACATTATTGTTGTAAAAGATATGACTCTAGAGAGGTTTCATATCTTAGAATCTAAATTAGGAATATTGTTATAAGATTGTTAAGATAGCATTTATTGTAAATGGAAACTTGTTTATTTAATAAGTGATCCATATCTAGAGTTTGTTAGGACATTTAACTTATATATAGCTCATTGCAAGAGTATTGTGTTGTTCGGGTGTAAAATCTTGCAAAGTATCTTATGTAATTTCTTTTCCTATTTAATAAAAGTGTGTGTCTGAGGACACTTCTGCCATTACCATTTGACCAAGTATTCAAAATACTCTTTTCTTCTGGTCTTTCTGCTGACTCTCTTGTCAATTATTTTTTCCATCTGTGGCTTTTCAGCTACAGACATCTATTTTTTCCATTGAACCTCTTTCTGTTCATCCTCTACCCTTGCTTCTCCAACTCTGTAAGGGTACAAATCCACAACATTGAATATCAAAGAGATTATGATCCCATCGGGTAATTCAATCTCATATGTGTTTGCCCTTTCCTCATGACCCTGCATGGTCCAATCCTTTTCATCTTCATATTGTTATATGTCCCCCTTGGAAACCTTTCCTTCCTCAGATGTGAAAGAATCAGATCACCAACTTCAAATTGAAGTTCTCACCTATGTTGATCTGCTCTGTGCTTGTATTCTTGATTTGAATTTTGTAATCGTTCCTTGACTCAGCTGTGAAGCTCCTTCATTGCTTCTATAAAGTCTTCTGCCCTAGCACTTCTGAATTCAGCTTGTTCCAAATCTTTCAATTCAGAAACTCCCCTTGGCTGCATTCCATATACAATATGGAATGGACTCTTCCATGTGCTTCTGTTTATGGAATCATTGTAAGAAAATTCCACCTATGGCAGAATGTGATCCCACTGATTGGTGTTCAGTCACTAGGCTCCTCAGTAAATCTCCCAAGATTCTATTCACAACTAATGTCTGTCCATCCGTTTGAGGATGATATGCTGAGCTAAAAGACAAACTTGTCCCTATCTTCTTCCAGAAAGTCCTCCAGAAATGTCCCACAAACTTGGTATCTCGATCAAAAATGATGCTCCTGGGAAAGCTATGAAGTCGGACAACTTCTTTGAAAAATAGGTTCGCAATATGAGTTGTGTCATTGGTTTTTTTTCTGGCATGGTATGAAATGTGCCATCTTGGAAAATCTATTGACTATCACAAAGATCAAATCACATCCTCTTTGTGTTCTTGGTAGTCCCAATACAAAATCCATGCTCACTGCATCCCACGACCTCTCAGGTATGGGTAATGGCTGGTATAACCCTGTGTTCTGCCTTTTCCCTTTTTTGTGCTGACAAATTCTGCACCTGTCCACAAATTTCTTGACATCTGTTTTGATCCTTGGCCAAAAATATGAGCCATTCAATTTTGATAACATCTTGTCATGAACGAAGTGTCCGACCAATCCTCCACTGTGTTTTTATTTCAACAGATTCTCCCTCATGGAGCAATTTGTAATACATAACTGATTGCCCCTGAACAATAATCCATCCTGGATCATATATTTGGTCCACTAGCTTCTGTCTCTGAGAATTGGATTCTCAGATGCCTCATATGCTTGCTTAAAATCTGGATCATCTCTGTACATCTCTTTGAGGTTATCAAAACCCAAGGTTTTGACTTTGAATTCTTGCATAAGAAAACATTTCATGCTCAATTCATCAACAACTTTGTTAGCAGGTCCAGAAATATGCTTAATCACAAAAGTAAAATTCTGCATGAATTCAACCCATTTAGCATGTTTTTGGTTCAACTTCTCCTATTGAGTCACAAATTGTAAAGCGTGATTATCACTGTACAAAAAAAGCTCTTTAGGAACCAAATAATGTCTCCATTTCTTCAACACTTGTATGACTACAAAAAATTCCTTGTCATATGTGGAGTACTTAACCTTCACTTCATTCAGTTTCTCACTGAAGTATGCGATCAGTCTGTCATCTTGGCTCAAAACCACTCCTATCACAAATCCACTTGCATCACACTTGACCTGAAATGTCTTGCTAAAATATGGAAAAACCAAAATTGGCTGCTTAGTGATCTTCTTCGTCAGCAAATTGAAACTCTTCTCTGCTTCCTATGTCCAGTGAAAATATTTGTGTCTTTTCTTCACCGTATCTACCATCAGTGCGCTAATTCCACTGAAATTTCGGATGACTTTCCTATAGAAACTAGCTAAACCATGAAAACTTTGAACTTCGAACACATTTTTCGGTGATGGCCAATTCTTAATTGCATTCACCTTTTCCGGGTCCATCTTCAGCTCATTTGCAGAGATAACAAAACCCAAATAAATGAGTTATGTCCTCATAAATGACGCTTTCTTCATATTAATCAACAACTTCTCTTGCTATAAATTCCTCATCACTGAAGCTAAATGCTTTAAGTGCTCTACTTCAGTCTTGCTAAAAATCAATATATCATCAAGATATACAATGACAAATTTCCCTATGAAATCCTTTAGGAATTCATTCATCAATCTCATGAAAGTACTGGGTGCATTCATTAAGACAAATGGCATAACAATCCATTCATATAGCCCCTCATTCATCTTGAATGATGTCTTCCATTCATCACCTTCTCTCATACGAATTTGATGATATCCACTTTTCAAATCAATTTCTGAAAAAAATCTTGCTCCACTCAAGCAATCCATCAAATCATCCATCCTTGGTAATGGAAATTTGTATCTGATGGTGATCTTATTGATCACTCTTGAGTCTATACAAATTCTTCAGCCTCCATCTTTCTTTGGGCTGAGCATTGTTGGAACAACGCATGGACTCAAGCTCTCTCTAACCAATCCTTTGTCCATTAAATCCTGGACCTGCGTCTTGACTTCTTCATTCTCCTGCGGTATCAATCTGTACGCTGCTTTTTTTGGTAAAATAGCTCCAGGTATAAGATCAATGTGATGGCTTATACTTCTTATAGGTGGCAACGAACGAGGTAGTTCATCCACTACTATATCAGCAAACTCTTCCAACAACTTTTGGATTTCCTCTGGTAAATCATCCACTCTTGTACTGGTTAAAATAATTCTAGGTTTACTGACCACAACAAATTGTGTGTCTTCCTTCTTCTTAACCTCATTAAGAAGTTCCTTCCCACTCATGAGAAGTATAGTGTTGCTCACCTCTGGTTTCACTTCTTTATCTTTGATCGGAAACAACATGTGCATTCTCCCATTTTTCTCCAGGGTATATGTGTTCTTTCTCCCATCATGAACTACATTCCTGTCATATTGCCACGGTCTACCCAACAATAGATGACAAACATCCATGGGAATGACATCACACAATATTTCATCCTTATATCCTCCTATTTTAAATTCAACTAAACACTGTTTAGTGACATTTACCTGATGTCCTTTTTGTAGCCACAAGACTCTGTATGGGCTCGGATGTACGCTAGTCTCTAGCTACAAATTTTCTACCATCTCTGTAGAAACAAGATTGTTTGTGCTACCACTATCCACTATTACCTTGCATACCCTGTCTTTCATTTTGCAAGTAGTCTGAAATAGACTGTTCCTTTGGGCCGGGTTCTCTGCCTCCTTCTCTGGCTTCAAGAGAACTTTCCTCATCATTAAGGATATTCTGCCCTCATCATCTTATACCTCAACATTCCATCTCTAAGCTTCGGCAATGTGAGTTTCACCACCTTCTTTCTTTCTGTCTGGACACTCATAAGATTTATGCCCCATTTTCCCACAGACAAAACATTTCACTTCACCTCCTCAGCCTCTTCCTCTTCCTCTAGCTCGAGCAAAAGTATTTCTATCGGCATACTTCCCTCTCTGTGAGCTTCCTCCTCTCTTAGTTTGAGTTTGAGGTTTCTTCCCCTCTTCTTGAGGTCTCTAAGTTCTGTCTTGGGAAATTTTTTTGCCTCTGGGTTGACTTCTACCTCAACCTCTTTGACCTTGCTTTCGGCTCAGCTTCTCTTCAACTTTTAGAGCCATCTGATAAGAATATTCTATAGTTTGAAGGATCATCATGCTCATCCCATCTTGAATGTCATATCTAAGACCATTCATGTACCTGGCAACCTTTTCATCATCGCTCTACCGATGACCTGCCCTGATGTTTATCTTGTAGAATTCTTCAGTGTATTATTTTACTGTCATCAACTTCTGTCTCAAATTCTGCATCCTCCGAAATAGATTGATTTGATAATCCTTGGGTATGAATTTTTCTTTCATCTTCGCAACCATTCTATCCCAACTCTTAATTTTCTTCTTTCCTTTGTAGCATCTGTTAGCCTACAGTTCATCCCACCATAGTGATGCATGCCCTTTAAGTCTAGTGACAACATGTTTGAACTTTTTGTCTTCCTCAACATCCTCATAGTCGAAGTATTTGTCCAGAGCTCTAATCCAGTCTGGAAGCTCTTCAACATCTAGGTTTCCTTCATACATGGGAATCTCCATATTTTCTATGGAACCTATCCTAGCAACAACCCTAAATAGGAATTCGTCTGCAGCATCCTCGACTGTGACTTCTTCTTTGTGTCCAACTTCATTTTCACTGTCAGCTTCGTTGATATCCCCAGCGTCAACAGTGCGCCTATGTGTTGTTTCCATGGAATCAAGCCTAGCACATAGTTCTCACATTTCCCATTCCACTATTGGATCAGGCATTAGTCTGTCTCTTCTTATCCGTGGCATGGATGAGAAATATTCCCCTTTTCCCTGCTACATAAAGCAAAGAACTTGTTCTGGGCTCTGATATGTATCAGAGTACTCTTTCTCCTCTCGCTCCCTCTGTCTGCAATATACAAACAGAGTTAGGCTCTGATACCACTTTGATGTAGACCCTCAAACCCTCATGCCAAGATCCACTCATAGGATAGTTCAAATCTCCTTGAGCCAAAGTGGCTCTTTCGGATCCCTATCAGAACCTTCAACGAATCGATCCATAGGTCCTTCTGAAACCCCCTTATGC
>JZKD02S2111172.1:0-15412 GCA_000966675.3 Picea glauca
AACACCGATGAGTAATTTTAGGAGCGACTCTAGGTGGGTGACGGAAATGAGTCTTTTAATTTTTTTTAAAGAAAATAATTTTTGGAGAAACGTGGGGGATGAGTGACACTTGGACAGCAGAGAATTTTTAGAGGATTGTCATTAAAACTTAAATTAATAATGATTTAGGGAAAGTAGGTGGGTCTCAAATTTCTATAAAAGAAGGGGAAAGGGAGGAAGAAAGGGGATGAACTGTTAGCGTAACGTTACGCTACCGGATTGAGATTTGACTGATTTCTTGTGAGGAGTTGGGATTTTCTCATCTCAGAGTGGAGTGGTAGCTCAGCCTTGCGAGGTGAGCTGAGAAGCTAGACTTATCTTCTGGATCTTGTGTGGCCCCTTTGCGGCTCGGGGGGCTAAGGGGGAAGCATAGTACCCCTAGCGATTGACTGGGAGGTACCGGTGTAGTTTCTACGGTCGGTGAGCGGGAGCGGCACAGAGCGCGGTATGCGGCACGGAGCGCGGGACGTCATCTGAGGCGTGTGTAAGGCAACGATATGCTCATGTGTTTAGTAGAGTAGACTGCCTAGTTATTTACTTCGGCGATTATGATGTATTAGTGTAAAGATGTTGCTTCAGCTATTGTAATTTGTCATTGTATGCTACAATGATATTGTTTCTGGAAAACTTTTGTTGGATAAGATGTTCTGAAATGTTGGTTCTAGCGATATCATTGCTGGATATTTTATGGAATTAAAACTTGTAATGGCATTCGCTCTGGCACTTTCGTTGGGCATTTTTTTTATTTATTTCTAAGATCAGCTGATCTGGGGTTGAAGAAATCATTTGCATGGTGTATAATTTTGTTGGGTGTATTCCTTACTACTTGGGCATTTCGTTTGCAAGCCCTTCATTTTATTAACTTGCCCTGGGCGTTTTCCTTATGATTTTCATTTATAAAAAGTTATTACAGTGGGAAATTGTATTCTGTGTGCGTTGAATTTTTGTTTTCTATGTGTGTTGCATTGTATTCAGTAGGCATTGTGTTCCGTTGCGGGCATCTATGTAGTGCAGGGGGCGTTGTTTACAATGGGTTTTCTTTTTATATGTTGGGCATTTAAATGGTCTTCATTTTACTGGTATATATTGGGCGTTTTAAATGGCATTAATGGTATATGTTGGGCGTTTAAATGGTCTGCGTTTTACTGGTATATATTGGGCATTTTAAATGGAATTAATGGTATATATTGGGCATTTTAATGGTCTACGTTTTACTGCTATATATTGGGCGTTTTAATGGTGTTTACCTCTGTATGCATGGTCTGCGTTTAATGGTCTGTGTAGTTACCTTCTCTGCCTTTTTATGTCAGAGGTGGCATTAATGTATACAGTTGTGTTTCATATCTCTAGGGCTATAATATGTAACACAGTGGGTGTTTTTCACTCACACTGTGCATTATTACAGTTACGTTTTCATTTTTATTTTTTGGGTCTGCGTTTTTGATCAAGTGTAATGTTAACCTCGGTCTGCTTAACCCTTGAGCCTACCTCGCCCTGAGATCTTGCCTTAACTAGCAGCAAATGGTATCAGTTACCCCCTTTGCGTATTATGTAATGCCTGTTCTCTTCGCTTACTTAGATGCCCAGGTTCTGTCTTTAAACACTTTGTTCATCGCCTCCTTCCACCTTTAAAATGGTAGCAGCCAGTCTAAGTCGAATTCTGAGGATAACAAGACCAATGGCTCGTGCAAATTAGACAATCTAGTAGCTTTAATTATTGCTTAATATAAGTGTATTACCATGATAACTGTATGGGTGATGCAACAACATTGTAAATTATAATTGGGTGGTTATATACAACTGTCTCGTTTTATATCTTAATGAGGAAATAGTTCTTCTTTCCTTAAATTATTGATGTTATATATATTCTGTTTGGATGTAGTGAAATGAAATGTTATGTTAATGAATATTAATTCAATGGAACGTAATGAAGTGAAAGGCACTGAATTTTTATGTTAATTCTTTTGGCCAAGCTAAGGCTAAGGTTATTAGGGTGCTTGGAAATGATTAATGGATATAATGTCTGATGTTAAAGGTTATGGACTTGCAATAGGTAAAGGAAGAATGTTATGGCATACATAGTTATCGTTGAATGATTGTTGCTGGACCTTCGTCTTCTGCTCATTTAGAAATGTAATGATATGGTTTTATTGTTAATGATATCATAAATTGTGTTAGTAAGGTGTAAAGGTATTGATTTGTTAATGTTGTTACGGTAACACGTAAAGGAAAGTCATTGAATAATTGTTTATAAATTTTGTAATTGTAATATATTGTTTTTGAAACATGTAATTGTATTGTACTTGCCACATAAATAAATTGCAATGTTAGAGTTGATATCATTTGAAATGTATGATCATTGTTTTTATTGCAATGTTATTGTAATTAGAAATGTAATGATATGGTTATCTTATTGTAATGTTAGNAAGGAGAAGGACATTGATAGAGGAAGACATTGTTGAAGAGGATATTCCAAGTTTTCCCTCATGGTTTCATGGTCAGGATAGGGGGTGAATAGGACAATTGATCTTGGATGCCCTATTCGACGGTTGGGAGGAACGTGGTTGTTCCCTTTGTCTTCCCCTCAAATTGGTTCATATATGTTAATCAACTCCTTCTCTATTTAGATTTCTATATATCTGATGTAATGCAAGTTTTCATTCTGAATCTAATTATTTCCATCTCTATTTAAATGATTAAATCATTTATATGGTACATATATATTGATTCAGAATTCAATTATTTCCATCTTCATTTAAATGATTAAGTCGTTGATATGTTACATATATTGATTCAAAATTGTATTATTTCCATCTAAGTTTAAGTGATTTAAACGTTGATATGCTGCATATGTATTATGTCTGAACTGATATAACAACTGGGAAATCTATTCGAGAAAATGAATCTTAAAAATCGATAGAATACCCTTAAACACAATTCAGAATAACTCTTACGGTTAGATTGGTTTTAAACAAAATCTACATCTTATCTTTAATGGTTAAGAAAAAATTAAATAATTATGCTTGGTTAATTTATGGAATTAAGCACCTCGAAAAAAAAGAGGAAACTTAGAGTACTACCTTATGATCGTAACAGTAGGATAAATCGCAGTGCATAGAAACCCTTGCAGAACTACCTGTGTGTAAATGTCTGTAAGAACTAAGTCTGGATACGAGGCCTTGGTATTTTCTACAGGTAAATTCTTAAGATCATTCTTTTCGAGAGCTCCTTTCTCCACACAGGCTAGAGTCAAAACTAGTACCAAAGCTAGTATCCCACAAGATAATTATATCCTTAACAAAAGAGACAAACCTAATTACTGTTGGTAATCCGCGTGGACACCACAAAAAAAAAATTGAGATTTGAAATGTCTGCAACAAAATGTATAAGTATTTGAGCCATCCCTATATTATTTCGAGGATAGACTATTCTGACAGACTTATAGATGCAATCATATAAAAGAAATCTTAGTATGGATTACAATAGATTTATTTCGAAATATATATTTGAGAAATTTTTAATGCATTCATAGAAACAATGCGATTTGAGTTTTATTTTACCCTAGTCTTAGTCACGACAACAACTCCTTTTCTTGGCAATAGAGGAAAAATACAGTAAATAGGAAAGTAATCAAGACTCTGTGACCATAGCGAAATTCTGGTAATTATTATTATTTCTGAAGCAAAGAGATTGAATACACGACAGCCAAAATGTCTTGATTGCTTTAAACTTATTAACTATATATGGTATTCGAAAGGCTAGAGTTAAACTCGTTGAGAGTTTCTACGCCTTTCCAAGTATATACTACAAGGACTATAGTTCTTTATCCAGAAATTTATTACATAGTTGTTCAAACAAAAAATTGAACAAATAATCCTTATACTAGCACAACCACAATTATGTGGCTGATAAACGCCGAAAGGTATAATTTATCTATAAACTCCAGCATAAACTCTAATTAAGATTTGTAAACTTTAATTAGAATTTGTAAATGAAATCTTTTATGGATCTTCATTGTGATTATACTAATATAACCCTAACCCTATTCCTCTTATCACATTAACCTTATTTCTCTTATCACATTAACTGAATAAAAATACTTTAAATCTAGTGGTGAAATACTTAAACTATTCGAGATGACAACAAATAATAATACATTAACTATCTGTTTGCTTGATTAATATCATATCCGAGATGTAAAAATGGACAGATAACTTACACTTATCCATAGATCGAAATGTTGGATTATCACCATTATTACCCGCTTATGTGATGGCACTCGCATAGGGTCTCGTTTTCAACTTCCTTCCTATGGGAGATGCGATGGAAATTGCAAGCTGCACATTTGTCTACGCTAGCCATAAATTCTGCACAACCATCCACCGTGTAGCCCCCAATCCTAGCAGCGTAGCCCACAATTCTGCACAACCATCCACCGCGTAGCCCCCATTAATTTTCCAAAGCATGGAGCTCCATTATTAACCCATTAACGAAAACTTATAACGACGAACACAGGGGCCGTTCTGAACAATATACAATTACAACGTATTGTTAGGATGAAATGAATTTGATGATCAAATATGAAATTTGTGGATAATTGGAAAATGAAACGTGGTCATAGTCTAAAAATGAAATAAGCGGATAGTTGAATGAAATAAGCGGATAGTTGAGGAAAGTCAGAAATGAAACTCTCAGAAAATGAAAAGCATTTACACTTAAGCAAATCCAAAAGTGGTAATCCCAAAGGTTAATCATTTAAACATGGCAATCATTTAGTGATACAGTAATTTCTTAATATGATTAGGTAAATGTTAAAAAGTAAACAGATTAACTGATGTATTCAAAAATACAAGGAAGTTATGAAGAGTAAATCACATACATTGATTTGGGAGGACGACTAAGAATATACCAGCATCTTCAATTGTTAGCCATCAGATTAAAATTTTAAATTAAAAGGTGATTAATTGTGCCCATTGTCAATAGGTATACGCCTTTGGCGTAATTAATAAAGGCGAAACAAAACCATTTTGGAATGGAAACTCGGTGGAGCCATGACCTCCACTTCATAGAACTTGTAGAGTTAAAGTCGAGAATAGAAGGGCTGAGAACCCGAGTACCTTTTCGCCAAGTACACTGGTGGGCATCCAAAATTTCCACGAACCAAAGCTCTGTAAACATACTAGAAATTATTAATATCTTGTAAATGAAAGTAAAGTAATGAAACATTAATGGAGTGGAAAATGTTGACCAACAGTTTAGATTGCGAGAGAAACACTCATCTTTTGATGTGTAAGCTCAGGTCCTTTCCCTGTCGAATGCTAACTAATAGGCGGTCGGGAGAGGAAGGAGAGTGCAGTAAATCCCTGATGGGTACCTCACATCGACAAGGCCCATCATTTGTGACTTATACCAATTATTTAAGAAAAAAAAATGAAGATAAATAAGAAAAACATAAATAGTAAAGTAACCGAAAATGTTAGTTCTACCTTATCACCTAAACAATACAAGTCGAACTGTGCCAAAGACTTGTTTTAAACCCATCCACGATCAAATTCACAGAAAGTAACGAGGGTTCAAGTAGTCAGTGTAAAGATTTGTCATAACCAGACCCCGAGGGTTCACCTTGTAGCTTACAGGAAACTGGGTAAGAGTACCGACAGAGAAAACACACCCATCATAAGGAACGATGAGAAGTAATTTAGAGCGACACACAATTTTTATTTAAAGAAAAATAAATCGAATGAATTTTCCTAGAGATTCAATGCTGGACTAGGACGTATAGCCATAGGGTAAAACTAAGGAGGAACAACGATTTAGGTCTCAACGAATACCTAAGTCCCTTTTCTTTTCCTGAATATTTAACTGGTATTTCTTGGGAAAAGATCGAATAAACAAAGTGTCGCGACTTTCGGGAAATAGGGATGAACGAATAGTCCAGATGATTTCAGTACAAGAACTAAACAAGAAGCATATGAAACTTTAACGTTAGGTGATAATGTATCTGAACAAAGAACAACAAAACGAGATGACCATCATCGTATTAAACTATTGAAGACTCTACTAGATGTTTAATAAACTTACCTAGAAGACGGACATGGTCGACTGGTTCGCTGAGTAAATGGCCTCCAAAGCGATAGTCTTCCCGCTCTCAAGGTTTGATACACAGAGCTAATGTGAAAGTAAAAGTATATAGGAGAAACATCAAAATAGAAATACACGAGAAAGATTGATAACGAGAAACATCTGCAAGACCTTTTCCATAGGAATCACAAAGCCAAAATCAAAATGGATCGGTAGTCTCTGGATAACTGTCGGCTAGTCAAAGAGTTGTTTAATGAGGGCCTGTAGCTAAATGTCGGAGTTAGGGAAAGGTGGAGGATCTTCTGTAGGGAACTTTAAAACACATGATAGTGTCAAAGGATATGTGTTCAAAACGCTTTAATTATCTTGGACGGAAGCCATTAATCCATTACAATTGTACCCAAGAGAATCTTCCTCATATCCACGGAACAATTATGATGAAAGATAGTCTAGAACTTCTCATTTTAACCCTTACTTCAGTTTCAATTAGGGTTCCCTCGCGATCATCGAATTTGGTTAAATAAAAGAAACCCTATGCCAGAGTTGGTCCGGATAGGAACGACTATGAGGCTTACGTATTTAACAAAGTATACAGAACCTTAGAAAAACACCTAACTGTCACACTATCCAAAAAACATTAATTTATTATCTGTCTCTTTTTCCAAGGAAATCTTGTTATCACCTCAAGAATTAAGCTGATCATACGTGGATACCCCATGGTAATCCTTACTTGTGCGAATGGGGCATAAGTTATGGTGACATACCTTTGAACATAAATAATTTTGTGATGAAAGAATCTATGAATATTATGGTAGCATGTTCAATTTCATATATAAATATAATTAGTCCTTGTGGAGGTTGATAGTATAGTTTATGTGAAACATCAATATGGACTACTATTTAATTGCAAATAGATCCTTGATTGAATTCAAATTTATCCACCACCCGTGTGGTTTTGTCAAGTACAGTCCCTTAATTCACCTTACTAAGTAGCAAGAGAAGTTTGATATGGATCTTAACGAAGAAAAAGAAGTTTAAATACCCTTAAGAGAAAGGAAGATTATTTTTTTTTATGACTTTTTAGGGAAACATTACAAGGTCGACTTGTATTTATTTATGTATGGTCTTTGTTTATTCCTGGTCTTAACTTAGACTGGATGTGGTGAAGTATTATTCTCGCATTCTTTATTTTAATTATCTCTGAATAGAACCAAGTGTAATTTCAAGCAATTTATACAAGAATTCCTTACCGAGTTTGGGAAATATGGCCGCACGTTCAACATCTTCTTCAGACTATGCCCCTAATTCTAATGATCAAAAGTTGGTTTCTTTGGATTTGTCTGATGATGGACCATTAGGAATCATGACAGAAGCAAAATCATCTTCTCTCCTGGGGCAACTTAATATTTCCCGGAAGGAGAAGGGCTTGGCGAGAGTAGCAGAAAGATATTCTCTCATGGGGAAGCGTAATAATTCCCAAAATAAGAAGGGCTTGGCGAGAGAAGAATTTAAAAGGAACACCAGAGAATGAGAAAGATCTTCTTTCATGGGGCAGCGTATTAATTCCCAAAAGGAGAAGTTCTTGGTGAGAGTAAAAGAAAGATGTTCTCTCACGGGGCAACGTAATAATTCCCAAAAGGAGAAGGGTTGGGCGATAATGAGTGGGGCACATGATTTTGATGAAATAACTGGTGGAAAAGTTGCGACTACAAAGAATTTAGAAGAAGAAATATCTGATATGGAAGGCATCATAAATCTACAAATTAAAAGCGTGAGTGAGACGCAAGTACTTGAAATTGATGGAGTAGGGGAAACATTTATTGAATGTGGTTGTTATTATTGGGAATATCGGGATGAAAATATGGTACAGTGTCGAAATGGGCATCTATTTTATTTTAAATGTATAACCTAGTGGATTCATGAAATCATTTATGGAGGTCTCAAAGAACATTCCTCTCTATCTTGCATGGCTATTTGTTGCTGCGAGGAGTCAATTCCTTTGTCAGAAATCAACAGAGCTCTTCCCAATGATGTTATTGAAAGATATGAATATCGCGAGGCGCAAGAAGCTATAGTTGAAGCCAAAAGTGATGTTATAAGAAAATCGCGTAGAAAGGAAGCACCAACATAAGTGATCGTAGTAGCAGCGTAGTGTGCAAAGGGGATGGTGTTCAGTTGGGCACTGTACCTGCTAAAAATATTCCTACTTAACTTTTGTGATGCATAGGACAATGCAACCGAGTTCCATTACTCCTGGTTCATAATACTGATAGCTCTGGCAGGGTGGCAGGAGCCTAATTTCTCAACATTCTTGGACACCGTATGGAAATTCTATGCAACCAGGTACCAATATCTCTCGAAGGAGAAAAATAACAAGACACAATAGGAAAAAAACACCGTATTTTTAATGCTTCTACAAACAAAAAATGTATGGCTCATACCAATGGAGTTCGCACAGGAGATAGCTAAATTCAAGAAATCCCGACATCACCTATAGATCCAAGCCACAAAGGATCCTAAGAAAGAATGGTTGAAGATGCAATATTGCGTCAACAGGGAGGAAGTAGAGTGGATTAACAAGGATTTTCCTGTAGAGTGGAAACTGCCAATAGAAAAACCGACCACAAGGACAACCAGGACGCAGTCCTCCAAGCTCAAAGATATTACCGAAGAAGTATTGTCAAAAGTAATAGGCAGTCTTGATGACAACACCAAGATAGCCACAATGAGAACCCTACCAAGTCGGAGTAGCTCAATACCAAAAAGGCCGAGGAGAATGCCCGCAATAACAAGAATGGGAAGGAGACCATAGACTTCATGAATGGAGACAACACAAGCTCCAAAGGAAACATGCCAAGGAAAAGAAACAGAGGCACACGCCTCATAGATGGAAAGAAAGCCCGCACAGGGAAAAGGCATGAGAAAGAAGAGGAAGTACGATATATAGCACCCCAATATCACCCTCACATTGGATGATGCAGATCTCATCGTAGATAAGGTCCAAGAAATAAGTGAGGAAGTGGTTAGGACTGCAGTGGCGCAGAGGGAGGATATTATGTCTAATATCTTATAGGTACATGACAAAATTCAACAACTCTGGAGCCAAGTAGAATCACATGCAACTGTGTACCCATAGGAGAAGACACAAAGGCCATCTGCACAAAAGGAGGGCAAAGAGACTATGTAGTTTATTATATACATAAGGGAAACACTCACCATAATGCATCAAATGATTATATTTGATCACGAGACATCGGAGAAACCCATGTAGGAGGTATAATAAATTGAGATGGTTATTGCACACATTCAGACGAAGGATTTATATGGATGGCAAGCCAATGTCATGAAGGAAGTACAGGCGAGGGCCCTCACAACTGCCACAAACCTAAAGGTGGGTAGAGGATTCACAGAGATGCTCCAAATCACATGCTTCGAGTTGACTATGGAAAATGAGGAAGAGAAATAACACACAGATAGGTTAGAGAATGGATTGGCAACAACATATGACCGAATCCCCAACAACGCAAATGAAGAAAAAATAAGCACATAGGAGAAGATCAATCTCATTACACAAAAAATTGACCAATATAGGCAAGAGATCAAGGAGATCAAAGAGAAGCTCTATACTATGACCTTGCCTAAGGTCAGAGAGAAAAGGAAGCTAGAAGTTGCACTCCATCTAGGATAAATTAAGAAACAAGTCAGCACAACAGCATGATTGTTTCACGAGCAACACAACTTTGGACAGTGCTCGAGGAAGACGAGCATGTCCAACAATCGGACCAAGAAGAGGAAAGGCTCAACAAAATCGTACAATATCTTAATAAGAGACATAAGACAATGAGAATCACAGAGAGTTTGAAATGAACACAAGATATGAAGAGGCGACAGGCATAGCTAAAACTAGTGCAGATGAAGAGGTAGGAAAGATAGGCACAGATGGAACCCCTTCAATATCAAGTAGCACAAATGATTATGCAGTTGAAGGAGGAGAAAATGAACATGGTGGAAGCAGAGGAAGAGTGTGAAACAATGATCCAAGAGGTGATCACAGCACAAGCATCAGAAGCTCTCACAAAGAAGGTCGTGCAGGTCTAGGCAAGAGGAAGGGAGCATGCAAACAAGTTCCACAACCTAGTAGAGGTTGTCGAAGGAGTACACACTGCATAGGTGGCTCAGGACAAGCCACATGTTAGTGTTGGGGGTAGGTTGGGTGTAGGCCTTACATGGAGGAAAGGTCTATTTTTGGGAGATAAGGCCAATTTTGGAGAAGAACAGCGGGTAGAAAAAGAAACACGTGCGATGAAAATCCGCATGAAACAAAAGAAAGAAAGCAAAGAACACATGATGGAAAAACTAACCACGTGAGGGTTAGGGTATTTAAAGAGGCTATAATGAGTGATAAGATGAAAATTAATATAAACAAGTACCTAAGAGGTCTAGGTCGGGAGTTAGAGAATGTTGAAGGATGTTATAGAATACTATTTTCTTGGTTAGGAGAAGGACTATAAGATGTTATATCTTTTTGTAATTTGTTGAGTTGTAGGAAAGTCAAGTATCAAGATATTGAGGGTTATATCACACGCTGAGGAGCCTAGTGTGATCTAGTCCACTTCACAGAGTTTGTGGAACCTGTTTTGTGATTGTATAGTCAAAACTGTAGTGCATGCAACACCATATCTTGCATAAATCTAAATAAAAGAGCCTCATAATCCATATCTTTGTGGATGTATCCTAGGAGGGGGTGAACCAAGGTAAAACTTGTGTTTTGTGAGGTGTTTATTGCATATTTACTTTCTGTCATTAGTTAGACTATGAATGCATGAATGGATGCTTCTGTTAGATTTGTAAGAATGCATGCATAGGAGTATGAGATGAATGAATCTTAGAATAATAAAAGGAACAACCAGATCAAGGCCTTAGAGGATGAGTTGCAATCTTATATTGTCAAAAGTAATAGACAGACTATCTCGAACTATCTCGAGTGAGACTACAGAGTACATTCTGTGCATTGCATTTCCTTCAAGTTTACGAGGAGTGTTGATGGTTTTAGAGGGTTTTGTTGGAAACATGTTAGATATCAACCTGGGTCAACCTAGAAGTAGATAGAAAGCATTATAACCAACATATAGATAGGCATCTAATTTTCATAGAAAAAAATAGAAGTTATGTTCTTTAAGGAATAATCATACAATGAAAGAAGAAAATTAAATATATTCAAATGATATTAGGACCCAAAAATAGCGTAAAAGGATGAAGGTCATTCAAAAGTATGAACATCGACCAAACAGACGATATCCATGGTATTGAGTCAAGACAAAGTTTATTTTCATGTATCATTGTGATATCCTCTTCCAAATTTTGAATTTATTTCCCTTGGCTTGAATAGTTGATAAATCACCTTGTCTCACTCAATCAATTCCATGAGATATATGTCTTGATACTCACCATGTTGTTTGTTTCATTCCCTCTGATGATAGTCATTGATGGAAATGTCCTCATACAGAAAGTTACCATCTTTGTCAAGCGCCCACCTGCTCGTTAGACACAAAAAATATTCAATAGCAACCAGCACAACATCAACTTGACCGCCAACAGGCCACTATGGTGGAACCTTCAAATAAATCTAGTGAGTGAAGACCTCAACCCTTAGGTGTTCACAGATTTAGATGTAGAGAGTAGGTTTCAAATTGCACCGTACTAACAAATAACTATGGCACATGGCCGAAATGCCAACTTCCACAATGAGATTCCACAACTAGATAGGTGACATGAAAAAAATTTAAAATAAAATGGCATCGATATGAGGCTAAATGAAACCTCAAAGTATAAGTTGTTTAAAATTTAGCCTAATCTATTTAAATGTTATTGGACAAATTGTAATTTTGTGAAAATCTTATGGTTAAAATAGGCAAAATACGTTGATTTGAGTACAAAACCTATGGAAAAACAACATATTGTCTACAATAGTCTCTGCTATGTTCATGTATGGACATAATAATGAAAACATGTAAAAATAATGTTGTTTTCGTAGTGGGCCTAATGATTAAGAACATGTGTTTCCTCTTAAATGGTCACAAGTTCAAATCGATAGGGCGTTTAGGGTATATACACCTTCCTAGACTTTAACGGTAAAATTGCTACACGGATGGGGTCCCCCACAAAGAACGCGGTCTCACACACCAATTTGGTATTTGACATTGCTAGCAGGAAAAACGACCCCTTATGGCTACACCAGGGTTTACAATTTAGGAAGATCAATAATCCTTTAAAAGTTTCCTAATTCTCTAACTATCCCAAACATAGCCGATACTTATGCAAGAAAAGAAAAATGAGAATGATTGGATAATTGTACCTCTACTCCACATCCGATGATGATCCTCTCGTGCTCGATAGCTTTGTTGATTGAAAACCTCCTCCTAAGCCTCGCTTGCATTCAAAGACAAGTAAACATAAATCTACAAGCATGAATTTGATATACAAATAAGGGTTATATGTTAGAATAAAAATATATTTCAAATGAAAACATTCGACAAATCATGATTTGGGACATGAAAAGTTCTTCTTTTATTGATAATACAATGATCACTTACAACCAAAGTCGGTTACTGCTCCACGAACCTGGTCCGGGCTCGTCTTCACCAAGCTCCAAGTGCACCTCCCTATAGCTTCTGCTCTCTATACTTGCAAATGCTTGGGGCAAGGAGGGAATATGAAACGGGTAGAGTTTCATTGTTCTTATGTCTAGATGTGGAATGAGACCCCAACATCTCATCGATATGAAAAAATGATGGTTATTCAGTTGGGTGACGGGCTATAGGGGGTGGATTAGTTGGGAAACTACCCAGTAGCCCGTAATCTCAACTAATTCCTTGCAACGTTTTATTTTTTGCAACTTTTGCAAGTATACGCGGGTTGTAGTGGTGTAGCATGCATATGCACATGGTCTATAGTGGTGGAGGGGGTGTACATATTCAAAAAATGGGTTGAACAACTCAGTGATGGCTTAACAAAAAATGCAAGTAAGATGGCCAAATGCCACGTATGCATATGTAGAGCAATTTAGGATTATAACAAACATGACCTTAAAATTAGATGATGATGATGATGATGATTAACACGAAAATATCCATGACCTTAAAAAGATGATGGTGATGATGACCATGACGATGATTATTATTATTATTAACATGAACATATCACATTAATGGTTAAAATGATTAAAAAAATAATCCAAACTTCATTTTTTTAATGGGGCACATTAAAAAAATAACTTTCCTAAACTCCATCATACCAAGACTAAAACAAATAATTTAACACCATCAATCAAATAAAATTGTTTGAACCATCCCAAAATAATTTTCATAAATAATTTTCCTAAACTCCATCATGCCATGACTAAAACAAAACCAATACTTTAAAGAATCAATAAATTATTTTAACCATCCCAAAATAATTTTCATATATAAATTTCCTAAACTCCATCATGCCATGACTAAAACTTATAATTTAAGAGAATCAATAAATTTGTTTGACCAATCAAAAAATAATTTTCATAAATCATTGGACACATTATTTTAAAACCTCCAAAAACAACTTTCCTAAACTTTTTCATCATGACTAAAACTAGTTGTTTAACTCAACATTATGTTTGACTAGGGATTTGACTCTCAAATTTCTTAATCTATAACCACAACATTCAAACCAACCCATGTTTTGTAACCAAAAGTTACACTTTATTCAAAAATAAAAAGAAACAAAACTAATCATTTCACTCAACATTATGTTTGACTAGAGGTTTGACTTCAAAATCTCTTAATTTATAAGCACAACACTCAAACCTATTAGGGTTTTGACTCCAAAATATCTTAATTTATAACGACGAAACTCAAACCAAGCCATAAAACCTCAATAAAAAACCTTACACTTTATCCAAACCAAGCCACGAAACCTCATTAACCAAAACTTACACTTTTCAAAAAATAAAAAGAAACAAAAATTCCAAAGCGACTTCTTAAGACGCCTCATACCCAAAATATCTGGGCTCAACGGTTGTGCATGAATGGTGTCAGCTTGAAAGATGTAGGTCGACTTGTATTTATTTATGTATGGTCTTTGTTTATGCCTTGTCTTAACTTGGACTCGATGTGGTGAAGGATTATCCTCGCATTCTTTATTTTAACTATCTCTGAAGGGGGTCAAGTGGAATTTCAAGTAATTTATACAAGAATTCCTTACCAAGTTTGGGAAATATGGTCGTAAGTTCAACATATTCCTCATACTATGTCCCTAGTTATGCTGAAAGACGTACACCTATTGACAATGGGCACAATTAGTGATCTTTTAACTTTATTTAACCTTAAACCCTAATCTGATGGCTATGCATTGAAGATGCTGGCATATTCTTAGTCGTCCTCCAAAATCAATGGATCAGATTTATTGTTCATAACTTTCTTGCATTTATCAAGGCATCTGTTAACATGTTCAATTTTTAACATTTACCTAATCACATTAAAAAATTACTGTAAGGATATGTAATTTCCACATTCCATTTATCAATCTAATGCAGCCAAACGTTTCATATTATCACAGAGAAGTTACCACAGACGTTTTTTTTATATTGGAGACACATGTTCTTAGTATATTGGGGGCACACGTTCTTAGCCGCTCCCCTTCGGCGTTGTCAACCGCGAGTTAGTAGCTGTGTTAGTTATAACAATCAAAAGTTGGTTGCTTTGGATTTGTGAGATGATGGACCTTCAAAAATCATCATAGAAGGAAAAAGATCTTCTTTTTTGGGGCATCTTAATAGTTCCCACAAGGAGAAGGGCTTGGCGAGAGTAGAAGAAGGATCTTCTCTCATGGGGCAGCGTAATAATTCCCAAAAGGAGAAGGGCTTGGAGAGAGGAGAAGTTAAAAGGAACACCATAGCAGCAGAAAGATCTTCTTTCACGGGGCAGCGTAATAATTCCCAAAAGGAGAAGTGCTTGGCGAGAGTATCAGAAAGATCTTCTCTCACGGGGCAGCTTAATAATTCCCAAAAGGAGAAGGGTTGGGCGATAGTGAGTGGAGCACGTGACTTTGATGAAATAACTGGTGGAGAAGTTGCGACTACGAAGAATTTAGAAGCATAATTCTCTGATATGGAAGACATCATAAATCTCCAAATTAAAAGCGTGAGTGAGATGCAAGTAGTTGAAATGGATGGAGTAGGAGCAACATCTATCGAATGTGGTTGTTGTTATTGGGAATATCGGGTTGAAAATATGGTACAGTGTCGAAATGGGCATCG
>JZKD02S2111172.1:29535-40094 GCA_000966675.3 Picea glauca
TTCTAAAACACCTCAACCTACAAGGTTGACACCTCAAAAATTGGAGGAAAGAAAAGAAAAAGGTTTATGCTTTAATTGTGCAACAGGTACAGTAAGGGACATAAGTGTGCTGGGAAGAAATTATTCTACATAAATTATGAAGAGGAAGAAGAACAAGAACAAGAACCATCTCAAGATGAAAATGTAGAAGCAATTTCATATGAAGAGTTTCGTTTTACTCCCACAATATCGTGTAATGCATTGGCTGGAATTAGCACTCCTCAAACCCTCAATATATATATCCGACGCAATTGCTTTGTATATCCAGCACCAGAGTTTCAAGTAATGATTGCAGATGGAGGAACTATCAATTGCTCAGGAAAATGCAATAAGATCAATCTTATTATGGTGGATTATGTAATGAATAGTCCAATGATTTCAATACCCATGGGTGGTGCAGATGTTGTACAAGGAATCCAATGGTTACAATCATTAGGAACAATGGATTTTAATTTTCAAGAACTTTTCAAGAAATTTTCATTGGAAGGAAAATAAATTGAGTTAAGAGGTATCACAGGGAAGCCCGATAAGGTGATAAACTCTAACTGCATGAAAAAAATATTGAAAAAGGGGCAGCAAGGCGTTATTGCACAACTATGCTCACTAGATGTTCAAACATCTAAGACATCTATTCCTCAAGATCTTCAAAGGATGATTGATAAGCATTCCAAAGTATTTGAAGATATTCCCAAAGGTCTTCCACCCACTCGAAATCATGATCATGAAATTCACCGAATTCTTGGGAGTGTTCCTCCTAACATCAGGCAATACAGATACCCTTATGCCCAGAAGAGTGAAATTGAGGACATGGTTGAAGAAATGTTAGAGGCTGGCATTATTAGACCTAGCCAAAGTTCTTACTCAACACTACTGGTAATGGTATTCAAGAAAGATAGCTCATGGCGTATGTGTCCAGATTATAGAAAGCTCAACAAGATCACTATTAAAGATAAGTTTCTCATTCCCGTCATTGAAGAATTGTTAGACAAAATACATGGAGCAATCTATTTCAAAAAATTGGATCTCCATTCAGGGTATCATCACATCATAATGAAGGAAGAAGATATCCCATAAACAACATTCTGAACTCATGAAGGCCATTATGAATTTTTGGTCATGCCTTTTGGCCTTACAAATGCACCTTCTACATTCCCAGGGTTGATGAATTCCATTTTCAAGCCCTTCCTTCGAAAATTTGTGTTAGTATTTTTTGATGATATATTAATCTATGGTTAAAATAGGCAAAATATGTTGATTTGAGTACAAAACCTATGGAAAAACAACATATTGTCTACAATAGTCCTTGCTACCTTCATGTATGGACAGAATAATGAAAATATGTAAAAATAATGTTGTTTTTGTAGTGGGCCTAATGATTAAGAACATTTGTTTCCTCTTAATAGGTCACAAGTTCAAATCCATACGGTGGTTAGGGTATATACACCTTCCTAGACTTTAACGATAAAATTGCTACACGGATGGGGTCCCCCACAGAGAACGGGGTCTCACACACCAATTTGGTATTTGACATTGCTAGTAGGAAAAACCGCCCCCTATGGCTACACCAGGGTTTACAATGTTTACAATGTTGGCAGATCAATAATTGTTTAAAAGTTTCCTACTTCTCTAACTACACCAAACATAGCCCATACTTATGCAAGAAAAGAAAAATGAGAATGATTGGGTAATTGTACCTCTGCTCCATGTCCGCTGATGATCCTCTCGCACTAGATAGCTTTGTTGATTGCAAACCTCCTCCTAAGCCTCACCTGCATTCAAAGACAGACAAACAGAAATCTACAAGCATGACTTTCATATACAAATAAGGGTTAGATGTTAGAATAAAAATATAAATCAAATGCAAACATTCAACACATTGTGATTTGGGACATGAAAAATACTTTTTTTATTGATAATACAATGATCACTTACAACCAAAGTTGGCTACTGCTCCACGAACCTGGTCCGGGCTCCTCTTCACTAAGCTCCAAGTGCACCTCCCTATAGCTTCTCCTCTCAACCTTCTTCTTGGGAAGTATAATGGGTTTATGATGAAGGAAGGAAGCAAAATTAGGGGATTCTAAGGTAATGCTCACAAAAGGGTTGCAAATGCTTGGGGCAAGGAGGGAATGTGAAACGGGCAGAGTCTCATTGTTCTTATGTCTAGATGTGGAATGAGACCCCAACACCTCATTTTATATTACAAAAGGATGGTTATTCGGTTGGTTGATGGGCTATAGGGGGTGGATTAGTTGGGAAACTACCCAATAGCCCGTAATCTCAACTAATTCCTTGCAGCTTTTTATTTTTTGCAAATTTTGCAAGTATACGCGGGTTGTAGTGGTGTAGTATGCATAGGTACATTGATCTTAGTTGTGCAGGGTGAAATGGGTTGAACAACTCAATGATGGCTTACCAAAAAATGCAAGTAAGAGGGCCAAATGCCACGTATGCATATGTAGAGAAATTTAGGATTATAACAAACATGACCTTAAAATTAGATGATGATGATTAACACGGAAATATCCATGACCTTAAAATGAGATGATGGTGATGATGAAGAAGACAATGATTATGATTATTATTAAGATGAAAATATCATATTATGGTTAAAATGATTAAAAAAATAATCCAAACTTCATTTTTTTAATGGGGCACATTAAAAAAATAACTTTCCTAAACTCCATCATACCAAGACTAAAACAAATAATTTAGCACAATCAATAAAATAAAATTGTTTGAACCATCCCAACATAATTTTCCTAAACTCNACTAGGAATCCAATGGTTACAATCATTAGGAACAATGGCTTTTAATTTTCAAGAACTTTTCATGAAATTTTCATTGGAAGGAAAATAAATTGAGTTAAGAGGTATCACAGGGGAAACCCGATAAGGCGATAAACTCTAACTGCATGACAAAATTATTGAAAAAGGGGCATCAAGGCGTTATTGCACAACTATGCTCACTAGATGTTCAAACATCTAAGCCATCTATTCCTCAAAATCTTGAAGGGATCATTGATAAGCATTCCAAATTATTTGAAGATATTCCCAAAGGTCTTCCACCGACTCGAAATCATGATCATGAAATTCACCTAATTCTTGGGAGTGTTCCTCCTAACATCAGGCAATACAGATACCCTTACGCCCAGAAGAGTGAAATTAAGGACATGGTTGAAGAAATGTTAGAGGTTGGCATTATTAGACCTAGCCAAAGTTCTTACTCACCACAAGTGGTAATGGTATTCAAGAAAGATAGCTCATGGCCTATGTGTCCAGATTATAGAGAGCTCAACAAGATCACTATTAAAGATAAGTTTCTCATTCTCGTCATTGAAGAATTGTTAGATGAAATACATGGAGCAATCTATTTCACAAAATTGGATCTCCATTTAGGGTATCATCAGATCAGAATGAAGGAAGAAGATATCCCATAAACAACATTGTGAACTCATGTAGGCCATTATGAATTTTGGGTCATGCCTTTTGGCCTTACAAATGCACCTTCCACATTCCAAGGGTTGATGAATTCAATTTTCAAGCCCTTCCTTCGAAAATTTGTGTTAGTATTTTTTGATGATATATTAATCTATGGTTAAAATAGGCAAAATATGTTGATTTGAGTACAAAACCTATGGAAAAACAACATATTGTCTACAATAGTCCCTACTACCTTCATGTATAGACATAATAATGAAAATATGTAAAAATAATGTTGTTTTTGTAGTGGGCCTAATGATTAAGAACATGTGTTTCCTCTTAATAGGTCACAAGTTCAAATCCATGCGGTGGTTAGGGTATATACACCTTCCTAGACTTTAACGATAAAATTTCTACGCGGATGGGGTCCCCCACAAAGAACGGGGTCTCACACACCAATTTGGTATTTGACATTACTAGTAGGAAAAACCGCCCCCTATGGCTACACCACGGTTTACAATGTTGGCAGATCAATAATTGTTTAAAAGTTTCCTACTTCTCTAACTACCCCAAACATAGCACATACTTATGCAAGAAAAGAAAAATGAGAATGATCGGGTAATTGTACCTCTACTCCATGTCCGTTGATGATCCTCTCACACTCGATAGCTTTGCTAATTGCAAAGCTCCTCCTAAGCCTCGTCTGCATTCAAAGAAGGACAAACAAAAATCTACAAGCATGACTTTCATATACAAATAAGGGTTAGATGTTAGAATAAAAATATAAATCAAATGCAAACATTTGACACATCGTGATTTGGGACATGAAAAATACTTTTTCTATTGATAATACAATGATCACTTACAACCAATGTTGGTTACTGCTCCACGAACCTGGTCCGGGCTCCTCTTCACCAAGCTCCAAGTGCACCTCCCTATAGCTTCTCCTCTCAACCTTCTTCTTGGGAAGTATAATGGGTTTATGATGAAGGAAGGAAGCAAAATTAGGGGATTCTAAGGTAATGCTSACAAAAGGGTTGCAAATGCTTCGGGSAAGGAGGGAATGTGAAACGGGCAGAGTTTCATTGTTCTTATGTCTAGATGTCGAATGAGACCCCAACACCTCATTTTATATTACAAAAGGATGGTTATTCGGTTGGCTGATGGGCTATAGGGGGTGGATTAGTTGGGAAACTACCCAATAGCCCATAATCTCAACTAATTCCTTGCAAGCTTTTTATTTTTTGCAGCTTTTGCAAGTATACGCAGGTTGTAGTGGTGTAGTATGCATAGGTACACTCGTTGTAGTTGTGCAGGGCACGTACATCCTCAAAAAATGGTTTGAACAACTCAATGATGGCTTAGCAAAAAATGCAAGTAAGAGGGCCAAAAGCCACGTATGCATATGTAGAGAAATTTAGGATTATAACAAACATGACCTTAAAATTAGATGATGATGATTAACACGAAAATATCCATGACCTTAAAATCAGATGATGGTGATGATGAAGAAGACAATGATTATTATTATTATTATTAAGATGAAAATATCATATTAATGGTTAAAATGATTAAAAAAATAATCCAAACTTCATTTTTTAATGGAACACATTAAAAAAATAACTTTCCTAAACTCCATCATACCAAGACTAAAACAAATAATTTANACTAGGAATCCAATGGTTACAATCATTAGGAACAATGGCTTTTAATTTTCAAGAACTTTTCATGAAATTTTCATTGGAAGGAAAATAAATTGAGTTAAGAGGTATCACAGGGGAAACCCGATAAGGCGATAAACTCTAACTGCATGACAAAATTATTGAAAAAGGGGCATCAAGGCGTTATTGCACAACTATGCTCACTAGATGTTCAAACATCTAAGCCATCTATTCCTCAAAATCTTGAAGGGATCATTGATAAGCATTCCAAATTATTTGAAGATATTCCCAAAGGTCTTCCACCGACTCGAAATCATGATCATGAAATTCACCTAATTCTTGGGAGTGTTCCTCCTAACATCAGGCAATACAGATACCCTTACGCCCAGAAGAGTGAAATTAAGGACATGGTTGAAGAAATGTTAGAGGTTGGCATTATTAGACCTAGCCAAAGTTCTTACTCACCACAAGTGGTAATGGTATTCAAGAAAGATAGCTCATGGCCTATGTGTCCAGATTATAGAGAGCTCAACAAGATCACTATTAAAGATAAGTTTCTCATTCTCGTCATTGAAGAATTGTTAGATGAAATACATGGAGCAATCTATTTCACAAAATTGGATCTCCATTTAGGGTATCATCAGATCAGAATGAAGGAAGAAGATATCCCATAAACAACATTGTGAACTCATGTAGGCCATTATGAATTTTGGGTCATGCCTTTTGGCCTTACAAATGCACCTTCCACATTCCAAGGGTTGATGAATTCAATTTTCAAGCCCTTCCTTCGAAAATTTGTGTTAGTATTTTTTGATGATATATTAATCTATGGTTAAAATAGGCAAAATATGTTGATTTGAGTACAAAACCTATGGAAAAACAACATATTGTCTACAATAGTCCGTGCTACCTTCATGTATGGACATAATAATGAAAATATGTAAAAATAATGTTGTTTTTGTAGTGGGCCTAATGATTAAGAACATGTGTTTCCTCTTAATAGGTCATAAGTTCAAATCCATGCGGTGGTTAGGGTATATACACCTTCCTAGACTTTAACGATAAAATTTCTACACGGATGGGGTCCCCCACAAAGAACGGGGTCTCACACACCAATTTGGTATTTGACATTACTAGTAGGAAAAACCACCCCCTATGGCTACACCACGGTTTACAATGTTGGCAGATCAATAATTGTTTAAAAGTTTCCTACTTCTCTAACTACCCCAAACATAGCACATACTTATGCAAGAAAAGGAAAATGAGAATGATCGGGTAATTGTACCTCTACTCCATGTCCGTTGATGATCCTCTCACACTCGATAGCTTTGGTAATTGCAAAGCTCCTCCTAAGCCTTGCCTGCATTCAAAGAAGGACAAACAAATATCTACAAGCATGACTTTCATATACCAATAAGGGTTAGATGTTAGAATAAAAATATAAATCAAATGCAAACATTCGACACATCGTGATTTGGGACATGAAAAATACTTTTTCTATTGATAATACAATGATCACTTACAACCAATGTTGGTTACTGGTCCGGGCTCCTCTTCACCAAGCTCCAAGTGCACCTCCCTATAGCTTCTCCTCTCAACCTTCTTCTTGGGAAGTATAATGGGTTTATGATGAAGGAAGGAAGCAAAATTAGGGGATTCTAAGGTAATGCTGACAAAAGGGTTGCAAATGCTTCGGGCAAGGAGGGAATGTGAAACGGGCAGAGTTTCATTGTTCTTATGTCTAGATGTCGAATGAGACCCCAACACCTCATTTTATATTACAAAAGGATGGTTATTCGGTTGGCTGATGGGCTATAGGGGGTGGATTAGTTGGGAAACTACCCAATAGCCCATAATCTCAACTAATTCCTTGCAAGCTTTTTATTTTTTGCAGCTTTTGCAAGTATACGCAGGTTGTAGTGGTGTAGTATGCATAGGTACACTCGTTGTAGTTGTGCAGGGCACGTACATCCTCAAAAAATGGTTTGAACAACTCAATGATGGCTTAGCAAAAAATGCAAGTAAGAGGGCCAAAAGCCACGTATGCATATGTAGAGAAATTTAGGATTATAACAAACATGACCTTAAAATTAGATGATGATGATTAACACGAAAATATCCATGACCTTAAAATCAGATGATGGTGATGATGAAGAAGACAATGATTATTATTATTATTATTAAGATGAAAATATCATATTAATGGTTAAAATGATTAAAAAAATAATCCAAACTTCATTTTTTAATGGAACACATTAAAAAAATAACTTTCCTAAACTCCATCATACCAAGACTAAAACAAATAATTTANCCTTCTTCTTGGGAAGTATAATGGGTTTATGATGAAGGAAGGAAGCAAAATTAGGGGATTCTAAGGTAATGCTCACAAAAGGGTTGCAAATGCTTGGGGCAAGGAGGGAATGTGAAACGGGCAGAGTCTCATTGTTCTTATGTCTAGATGTGGAATGAGACCCCAACACCTCATTTTATATTACAAAAGGATGGTTATTCGGTTGGTTGATGGGCTATAGGGGGTGGATTAGTTGGGAAACTACCCAATAGCCCGTAATCTCAACTAATTCCTTGCAGCTTTTTATTTTTTGCAAATTTTGCAAGTATACGCGGGTTGTAGTGGTGTAGTATGCATAGGTACATTGATCTTAGTTGTGCAGGGTGAAATGGGTTGAACAACTCAATGATGGCTTACCAAAAAATGCAAGTAAGAGGGCCAAATGCCACGTATGCATATGTAGAGAAATTTAGGATTATAACAAACATGACCTTAAAATTAGATGATGATGATTAACACGGAAATATCCATGACCTTAAAATGAGATGATGGTGATGATGAAGAAGACAATGATTATGATTATTATTAAGATGAAAATATCATATTATGGTTAAAATGATTAAAAAAATAATCCAAACTTCATTTTTTTAATGGGGCACATTAAAAAAATAACTTTCCTAAACTCCATCATACCAAGACTAAAACAAATAATTTAGCACAATCAATAAAATAAAATTGTTTGAACCATCCCAACATAATTTTCCTAAACTCCATCATGCCATGCCTAAAACAAGACCACTACTTTAAAGAATCAATAAAATTATTTGAACCATCCCAAAATAATTATCATATATAAATTTCCTAAACTCCATCATGCCATGACTAAAACTAATAATTTAAGAGAATCAATAAATTTGTTTGAACAATCACAAAATAATTTTCATAAATAAACATTGGACACATTATTTTAAAACCTCAAAAACAACTTTCCTAAACTTTTTCATCATGACTAAAAAAATAATTTTCATAAATAAACATTGAACACATTATTTTAAAACCTCCAAAAACAACTTTCCTAAACTTTTTCATCATGACTAAAACTAGTGGTTTAACTCAACATTATGTTTGACTAGGGATTTGACTCCCAAATTTCTTAATTTTTAACCAGAGCACTCAAACCAACCCATGTTCTCTAACGAAAAGTTACAGTTTATTCAAAAATAAAAAGAAACAAAACTAACGGTTTCACTCAACATTATAATCTCAACATTATGTTTGACTAGAATTTTGACTCCAAAATCTCTTAATTTATAAGCACAACACTCAAACGTGTTAGGGTTTTGACTCCAAAATCTCTTAATTTATAATGACAAAACTCAAACCAAGCCATAAAACCTCACTAACAAAACTTACACTTTATCCAAACCAAGCCATGAAACCTCATTAACCAAAACTTACACTTTATCGAAAAATAAAAAGAAACAAAACTTCGGCCTCATACCCAAAATATCTGGGCTCAACAATTGTGCATGAATGTTGTCCGCTTGAAAGTTGTAGGTCTACTTGTATTTATTTATGTATGGTCTTTGTTTATGCCTTGTCTTAACTTAGACTGGATGTGGTGAAGGATTATCCTTGCATTCTTTATTTTAATTATCTCTGAAGGGGGCCAAGTGGAATTTCAAGTAATTTATACAAGAATTCCTTACCGAGTTTGGGAAATATGGCCGTACGTTCAACATCTTCTTCACACTATGCCCCTAATTCTAACAATCAAAAGTTGGTTCCTTTGGATTTGTCAGACGATTGACCTTCAAGAATCATGACAGAAGCAAAAAGATCTTCTTTCCTGGGGCAGCTTAATAGTTCCCACAAGGAGAAGGGCTTGGCGAGAGTAGCAGAAGGATCTTCTCTCATGGGGCAGCGTAATAATTCCCAAAAGGAGAAGGGCTTGGCGAGAGGAGAAGTTAAAAGGAACACCATAGCAGCAGAAAGATCTTCTTGCACGGGGCAGCGTAATAATTCCCAAAAGGAGAAGTGCTTGGCGAGAGTAGCAGAAAGATCTTCTCTCACGGGGCGGCTTAATAATTCCCAAAAGGAGAAGGGTTGGACGATAATGAGTGGAGCACGTGGCTTTGATGAAATAACTGTTGGAGAAGTTGCGACTACGAAGAATTTAGAAGCATAAATCTCTGATATGGCAGGCATCATAAATCTCCAAATTAAAAGCGTGAGTGAGACGCAAGTAGTTGAAATGGATGGAGTAGGGGCAACGTCTATCGAATGTGGTTGTTGTTATTGGGAATATCGGGTTGAAAATATCGTACAGTGTCGAAATGGGCATCGGTTTTGTTTTAAATGTATAAGTAAGCGGATTCATGAAATCATCATGGCTATTGATTGCTGCGAGGAGTCAATTCCTTTGTCAGAAATTAGGAGAGCTCTTTCCAATGATGTTGTTATTGAAAGATATTTCCTTTGTCAGAAATTGCAAGAGCTCTTTCCAATGATGTTGTTATTGAAAGATATGGATATGGCATCCCAAGAAGCTATAGTTGAAGCCAAAATTGAAGGTTTGGTTTATTGCCCTTTTTGTAACATTCCATATAGTTGAAGCCAAAATTGAAGGTTTGGTTTATTGCCCTTTTTGTAACATTCCATATGAGGCAGACAAGTGTGTACAAGTTTTGGACTGTTCAAACCCTAAATGTTTAAAGGCTTCCTGTATGCAATGCAAGAAACTGAGTCACTTACCATTACGTTGTGAAGAGGTGGAGAAAAAATCTGAGACTGCTCTTCGTAGGGAAGTTGAAGAGAGGATGACAAAAGCTGTGATAAGAGAATGTAACATTTTCCAGGCGGAGTTAATCAAGACGTATGGATGCAATATAGTGAGATGTGTGTGTGGAAATACAATGTGTTACATTTGCAGACGAACAATTTCGGATTTAGACAGTAATCATTTTTGTGGTTCTCTTTCATATCGTGGAGAACCAGGGAAGCCCTGCCGAATATCCAACAGGTGTAGTTTGATAGGGAATGAGATAGAAGATAATGAGGCTTTTGCTGCAAGGGAGGAAGCATTAAGGGAATTTGTAGACCAGAGACCTGAGTTGCTTCATCAGGAAATTGGACCTCCCCTCAAAC
>JZKD02S2111183.1:0-21017 GCA_000966675.3 Picea glauca
CCTTCTTCCTTTGCTCCATATTTCCTTTCTTCTTGTATTCCCAAACCTTTTGGTAAGTGGGTCTTCCTCTATGGTGATCATAAAGACACTTGTCTCTCCTTATAGTTTCCTCCAATGTATTGGGATCATCATATTCTATCTTATCATTGATAAATGATGGCATCCCACTCAAGTACCTCTAAATATTAACATGTCCATCCTTGATGAAACAAACATACTTCAACAGCTCTAAGAATCTTTTTTCATATTCATCTATTGTTATACTTCCAAGCTTGAGTTCAAAGAACTCCTTCATTTTCCTATCATAGGAACATTTGGTTAAGTATTTCTTTTGAAAATACCTCCTGAACTCCCTCTAAGTAACCTTTATCTCATCAATGTGTTTTACTTGCACAAGTTGGTCCCACCACATTGATTTTTTTCCCTTGAGTTGTTAGATGGTAATTCTCCCTTCGGCCTGTGAAGAGAAATTATGTAACTGAAATTTCTTTCTCATTCCCAGTATCCAAGTCTTTGCATCCTCATCCTTATTTTGCTCACCATCAAAAGTAGGAGGATTAATCTTATTCATTTCTCTTTGTAGCTCATCCACCCAAAACCTCCTTGTATGCTTCCTGACAGAATATGGGCTTGAACTATTGCATGCTCTCCCAACTGAATGTCTTGTAGAGTGAGGTGATGCATGTCAACACTTCTTTTTTTTATTCTCTCATGGTGAGACTTGTGTCTCCTCGATTTGCTTGAATCGGTCTCCTTATCCATATTTTTGTCAATTTTGACCAATCTTTGTAGCAACTTGATGTTAAAGTCATATTTTTCCTCCTTGGCTTTCATAATTCTATCATTATCATCTTTATAACTTTGGACATCCTTTTAAAACAAAATTATGGTCTTCACCAAATTCATGCTTTCTTCCTTGGCTTCTCCATGTCCATTTGAATCTGTACCCTTGTCACCTATATTGGCATGCATCCTTCTGACCTCATCTTCATTTACATGCTTCATATCTATGTGTTGATCATGTACTGATCAACTGTTGTTAACTCTGCAAAATGTGCAGGCAATAAGATTTGTTATACCAAATAATTTATGAAACCTGTGAATACTATGCACATTTTGTTCCATAAGTGTATCAGAATCCTTTCTTTTGATTCTTGGTGAATTTAACTACCTAATTCAAAATTCTGGGTGAATATTTGGACTCCTCTATCCAAGATGTTTCCTCTTATTTTCTCTTATTTTCTCTTCTTTTCTTTCTTTCAAAGATCATGTGTACACCAATTCTATATTATACACCCATATTCATCCTGCACGCATGCTCTATACATGCAATACCAAGCGCACATACATCGCACTAGTATTTAGTGTGCATAGATTTTATATCGGCACTAATATTTAGCACGCTCAACTTTTGGGTTCCATGCATCATTATCTAGTGCACACACTTTTGTGTCGTGCACCAATATTCCACACAATTACATTTTTTCTCTACATTGCGCCAAAACTCACGCACACCCTCTCGCACCCAATACTCAATGTGCACCTCCAATTCTGCTCCACGCAGTACCAACATTCCACATGCATGCACTATGCACCAACACTATGCACGCGCCAATAATTTTGCTCGGTGTAGTGCTCATATTCAACGAGTGCTCATTGTGCATCACCAGTATTCAATGTGCATGCCCTGTGCACTATTATTATGCATGCTACCATCAATTTTGCATGGTGTACATATTTATTGCACACGTAATGCACTCCCATATCACGTGAGCTCCACCTATTCTATACCCCGCAGTTCCAATATTCAGTTCAGACACTCCACACATCGATATCTTCCACGCACCATAATTCATGCACCACGCAATGCCAAAATTTAGTACAAACACACTGTGCACCAATGCTTAGCGCACGCAATTCCTTTCTTCACTCAGCTATTTTTTCCATATTTTCATCTTGTGACCCTGTGACCATCATAAAAATGCATGCCTCACCAACTTTATGTTGATATATGGCCCATACAAGTCCAGTGTTGAACCAAAATATCTGATACCACTTTGTAACATCCCCTGATACCACTTTATAACATCCTCAGCTCTACACAAAGGTCATGTCACATCAAAATTTGAGCTCGGATACCACGTTGTGATGTATCCAGCCTCCTAGTTGAATCTCGTTACCACATTGTAAAGTCTCCACCACCACAACTTTGCTATATAAAGATTTGATATCAATCATTTATTCTACGGAAGCAACTCATTGAAACCAACAGGGCGCACGACTGGCCTTGTTCTATGCACCACTATGTTTTCCTAGTGTGCACAACTAATTGCATACCATGTGCAACAACTATGTCTTAGCAAATCTGCGTGCTCAACTTTCATTGTGTCAGTTGTGTCGATTTTCCCTCCACATGCATGACATTTCTATATTCGCGCTAGAACCCATATGATTACTGCTAAAGTTACTTAACAAGATAACGACTATAACAACAGAAAGAACTCATAATGCAACTATGTGCGCAACCATTCCTATGTTGTGTATAGGATCTGTCCCATCCATGCGCACGGACTAATACCAATTTGTGTGCACGATGATTCAAGCCTTTCCTCAGAATTCCATAACCATTACCATGAAATTATCTAATAGGAAACACTTAAACTACCATGCTCTACATCTATGAAATTTATGTAGAACTAGCAATATATGCACAGCCAGCATAATTGTGTACCAATTCCATAACAAAAATATCATAAACATTCACATGTTAAATAGTATATAAACACATATAAATTTTCATGGTTCATGCCTTGCATATGTAGCAAACATGCAGTTCTACATCATATATAATCCACACACAAATATACATATACATGACTATAACACAATATATTTAACAATGCACATTACTTAGAGAATAATATACACAAGAAGATACTTATATTTTGTTGTAATCCACCAACTATGCACAGACCTCATGCATTTCTTCCAGACATAGACTCTATCATTCAAAAACTCTCAGAAACAATTCACCCCCAAGTTGGGGCTCAAACTCCACCTGGACAAAGGATTCCTAAGCCAAGCTAAGGTCTGTCCATGGTCAAAACACTCAAACAAGGTGCCAACCCTATCAAACAGACTACAGACCCTCATTCCTCACATGTTTGTCACACCCCAGGAAGTGTGCCTCTTCTCTGCTCAGTAGTCCTTTGGCTGCCCCACTTACCTTCCATGGATTATACAATAGGCCAAACAGGGAGTCCAAGATCCCTGTAGCTACAATTGTGCACCTTGGGAAAACAATTCCCAACAGTTATCTCACCTGGAGAGAATGCTCACAGGCCTAACAACCCGCTTCTTCAACAAACACAGCCTGAAAACCTACTTCAAAAAACACGGGCCTGAAAACCTGCTTATTCAACAAACACAGGCCTGACAACCCACTTCTTCAATAGCACACATGCCTAACAACCCGCCTCTTCAATGGCGCACAGTACTTCCCAAGCATAGGGTTATGTGATGGCAGCAAGTTACAGTAGGATATGGATGCCTTGTAGAGGAAAGTTGGTCCGCATCCTCAAGGAATGAGTGAATTTTCCTATCCTGATGTCTAAATTCCCATGGAAAGAGTGAACATCCCCCCCAGATACACTAAAGCCCAAAAATATATTTGCATTATTATAACTGGACACTTTTCACCTTAAGAGCTAACTTATCTCCACTTGGTGATTCGTTCTCATTCCTTAGGAACTTAGGATAAATACATATCCCATAAATATACTTTTGAAAATATTATTAAAATGTTCCCTTTAATCTTCACTCCTCTTTCCCATTCTAGTGGAATTTAGCCCCCCATCTCTTTTCATTTGATTGGTCTACATGCAGTGATATGTTTTTATTAATATCTAAGTGCAATTACATTTTACAAAAATAGGCGCACTGGATTTTGTCGCAATCCAGGCTCGCGAGCCTAATAACAACACATGCACTCTAGCCTCAATATAGATATATACAAAGGTTCTCTAGCCCCAAAAATATCATGGCTACAAACACGGTATGGTGCGCACTTTGAAGCGATCCTCATGCACTTACTGAGGTGCACGCAAAGCTATGAAACGGGCATGCACTCTTCCCTTGGTTCACTCACGCTAAACTGTACCCAAAACTTGTGCGCCCACGGCTCACTATCCTATATGTACATTTACATTTACATTATAATTGGGTCCAGCCTAAGGGTATTACAACTACAATCATTGCAAAGAGAGGAATCCAATGGAATAGGTGGAAAATAAGGGTGTCGGGAAGGGTGGGTGGGTCCACGAAAAAAAAAAAAAAGTATTATAAGTGACAAGGACCACTACTATTAGATGAAGAGAGGAATCCAATGGGAGAGGTCTCAAATAAGGGTGTCGACGGGATGACTACGTTTTGTTTTTTTTACTCGTATGAAGTTATACTACGGCCTGAATAATATTGAAGTGACAGAATGCCTAAATTGTTAACAGATAAAATTGTGTAGGAATTATGCAACTTGGATGCAAGAGGCAGGGTTGCACTACAAGTTCCCTTCTATTTCTATTATGTTTTGTTTCGTTCCCAAGGGTTGGGGTTTTCAAGGTTCCTACAGATAAGGGTTTTCCCTATGATAAAACTTTTCGGTATAAGTGCGGGGTCAAATAGTATTACTCTGCCCAATATCTCAGGGCACCAACTAAGGAGGCTCGACCGTACCCTTAATCATACTTCCTGATTACCCAGGTACTAGAGAGTATTATTCCCGAGTGTTGTTCTCGGGGCTAGTATAGCAGTTAGGTGGATGATAAAATGATCTATAGCTAGTTTCAAGACACCTAGGGGAATCTATATATACCTGACGGTAAGTGGGAGTGATGGTCGTGTACAGGTGGTGTACGATGTGGTACTACTCAAAGGGGTACCAACATGGGTTACAGAGGTTTCCAACAAGGTGAAACATTTATTTTGAGTAACCCATGAAACCATCTATATTTCTTGCATATATCCTTCCCCAGCCGCGGTTTTACCTCTTGAATGACATCTTTGTGATTTAAATATGTTGGTAGTACACATCTCTACCCTGAAAAAATTTCCCACAATTTTTACAGAGGAAAGTTCTCTAATACTACTTTTAAGGTACTAGATGTATTATAATAAGCATAAATAGAAATAATACGATAAATACCAACGAAACAACAAAATATAGAGAACAATAACACCAGCAATAATACCTTTATTTATAGAAATTCAAATTCCCTTGCCTCTTGAAGGGGGCAACCTCCGACAGAGCAGAGCTCTATTATAATAATTCTTAAGACAAGAATTTTGCATGCCTTCTACCCCTATTTATACTAATTCTATCTTCAAAAGAATGTTCTAGAGGAAGATCTTTCTAGAATTGAAAACTTGTATTAAGTCTTCTTACATAAGAATTGTTCACATTGTTACCTAGGCCTTATTTACTAGTGTTGGCCTTTATTACATAGAAAACATATTATTCTACCTACATGAGGGGTTAGGGAGGTTAGGTACCTAAAAACATTTATGGTTAACAAATCAAAAGAGGGAAAATTGTGACTGATTACATCCTATTTCAAATGCGTAATCAACATCAAAACTTATATTTTCAATATATACACATAGGTCATCCAACATTATTTCTCTAATGAGGCATCTGACTTGTTCAAATCATTCTTCCCAAACAATGAATTTTGTAGCATCTGTAGGATTTTGGATGTCACCATGAACTAGATAACACAAATTTATAGCTCTGAGAACATCAACCATATTTATTTTCCATAGTTTATAGTTATAACAATCAAACTCAAGCACATTTACCAGTTCAAAAGTCATTGTGAGAAAACCCAAAAAAATTGATATCATATAATAGAATATTCCAAATCTAATAGAATTAAGGAAAGCACATGAAAAAAATAGATAATTTCAAAAAACATTGACCTTAAATGGATGTCATGTGACAAAGTTATAGACCTTGAATTTGTACTTCTAAAAATAGAAATTTCCAAGAATAAAAACTATGAAAACGAAAATTTCCAAAAACATAATTTTTTTCAGAAATATAAACTTTTCAAAGTAGAAATATTCCATAGATTGAAATTTCCAAAATTTGTAATAATATTTAGAGTTAAATGTGTGAGCTTTATCTGTTAAATCTAGAAAAACTCAAAACAAGAACTCCCTAATTTTTGGAGTAGAATCCATAAACGACTTAGGTTTTTCAATTTAAGTTATGGTTTGGCTAGAAACAACTTTACCATATTAGAGGAATTTTGAGGTCAAAATGGGTTTTTAAAGAAAAAATGTGCTATCAACATCAATTTTAAAAGAAACAATATGATTCACAATGATGATGTCAACTACTTTTAAAAATAACTTATTTTTTTAATCATATTTTCAACTTATCTTCTAATATGTCTACTCAAATTTCAAGTTTAGGCACTCATTTGATGTGGAATTTAATTATGCATCCAACAAGTGCCTACGCTTCAAATTTGAGTAAATCTATGAGATAAGTCGAAAAGAGGATAATAATAAATAAAATAAAAAAGTAGTTTTATTTCATTCCCTTTGAAAATTCATAACTGTTGTTTTATTATTTTAACTATTATTTTATTATTTACCTTGGGATGCCCATTTTAGACCTCAAAATATCTATTACGATAGTTCAATTCCAAGAGGAAATTTTGGCCACATCGAGAGCCCAAATAGTATGCATAATTCAAATATATGTTCTTTAAACCTTATCAAATCCAATACAATTTGTTCATTACCAACACAACCTATAAACCAAATAAAACAAAGAAATTGACTATAGAGAGATGAAGCAACACAAGAAGTCCAAAATCTTTCACTCTTTGCAAAAATTGGTGCCAAAAACCATAAGCCTTCTCAAATTTTAATGGAGGTCTTCAAACCCTATAAAGAAACAAAATACTTTCACATTAAACTTGCAACACAATAAAATATTAATCCAAGGAGTCTAAACCAATGGCTCTTATATGATGTTATAAAAACACATTGTAATACCATGTGAAAAAATGCATGTTGTTAAAAAAACAAAGAGCATGAGCTTTGATAATTAATTTTCCAAACTTCTATAAGCATGCATCATTAACATAACAAATCAAGATACAATAAAACATGAGAGAAACAAAATTTATAGTGGTAAAACTTTACAATGTCTAGAGGAAACATGCACTCTTAGACCAATATTGTTTTATTTATCATTAAACCTTGCTACAACAAGACTCCAAGACTTCTTAATCATGAAATTCATGATGATCCAACAATGGATGAGTAAATAGGTCGTTTCTCATCAATATATAGTCCTCATAAGTGAGAATGCATCTCCACACAATAAATGTGCAATAAATAAAAATTCACCCACCAAACCCATATTAAGTAATAATGATTCTTATAAATGTCTAGTTTAAGTAAAAAAAGACATAAGTGATTAAAACAATTATAAAGTGATCCAAATAAGTCTAATTACTTCCAATCACATGTATATGAATGACCCACCATCGATGACTTTAATTACGCCGAAAGGCGTACACCTATTGACAATGAGCACAATTAATCACCTTTTAATCTAAAATTCTAATCTGATGGCTAACAATTAAAGATGTTGGCATATTCTTAGTCGTCCTCCCAAATCAATGAATGTGATTTCCTCTTGATAACTTCCTTGTATTTTTGAATGCATATGTTAACCTGTTTACCTTTTAACATTTACCTAATCATATTAAGAAATTACAATAGCACTATATGATTGTCACGTTTAAATGATTAAACTTTGGATTTAACACGCTGTCTATGCTAGCTATAGACGCTCATTTTCTGGTTGTGCGTTTCATTTTCTGGCTGTGTGTTTCATTTTCTGTCCGCACCTTTCGACATTCATCAGCCACAGTTTTGGTTATAATTTCTTAGCCTATCACCAAGTTGAATCACCAATATGGACGTTCATTAATGTTGCAGAAATGTAATTGTTAATATTTGTTTATTGTTTTGTTATACATAAATTATGATGGTGTAATAATTGCATGCTATAATTTAAATGTTGCAAATGGTGTTAAATAAAAAAAATCGCATACATTGTAACAACGCAAAGATTTAACCCTGGAAAACCAATAAATAATGGCATTTGTTGATTTCGTCGATCAAGGAACTACATGCAAGGAATAACACTTTTATTGAATGTTATTATTATCTTTACAATTTCTTAGATACCTTTGTTATCACTTTGGGATCGTCTTCTATAACATTTTTAGTTTTAATCTCCATAAATTGTAATGTAATTGTATACATATGAATTAGGTTGGTGAGATGATATGATTGGAGCAAAGATCCCATATTGATTAATATAGTCAAGGGTCGAATTGTATATTATGTACATTGAAAAAATAAATAAAACAGTAATCGTTGGTTGTGATACAAAAGGGATGAAAATGATGTGGGTCTATGATTCCACAAGAGAGAGAGGGGTTCAAGGGGGATTTTTTTCATGGGTATTAATCCAACCCACAATTCCTGGAATTGTTATCATTGTGTAAACCTTTTATTTTTTTGTTGAGTGTCCCCAAGGAAAATCATTAAACTCATGTAAGAGGGTCGGTGTGAGTGGTCACAATCCATAGTTATTGGAGAGCATGGGCTGAAATACAATCATCCTTGGGAAGAGTGAGAGTCAAGCAAGCAAGGGAAAGAGAAGGAAATTTGTATGGAGAAGGGAGACAGCTTTTGCATGCAAGTTTTAGGTAGAAAAGGAGGAGAGGTGTGTTGGGAAGAGCACCAGCCATGTTGTGCTTGAGGAAATCCATTGTTTGGTTGTGTGCTATGTTGGAAATGAGGCATGTGTGCATGTAAAACAGGTTCTAATCTTGAACTGTGTTTCCTATTGAGGAAATGGATCAAGATGCATGTGAAGGATACTATGAGCACTTATGAAATAGATAAGAGTTATTGTAGTCCTTGGTTGAAAGGTTCCTAGCCAACTTAGTGCACTAGAATCCCTGATAAATGAATGGTACATCACGAGGGACTAAGTGTAGTGAAGCAGGTACATTCCTTGGGTTGTGCAGGTTGTACGGAAGAGAGAGTTGGTGGATTGGAACTGTTGTAGGATTAGAGCTTGGGTTTTGGGTCGTTGAGTGTGGAGAGTGGACAGCCAGAGGGCCAGATCTCCTTGTGGACTCAGAGCCTCAGCTCGGGGTTGTCCTACTACTGAGATTTGGAGCAGTAGTGCCTATGGTTGGGAGGTTCATCCTTTGCAAGCAACCAATTAGTTACATTTATAAACAGATAAGTGTTTATGTTTTGTTTATTACGATTATTTCATTGTGTAAATGTTTTATTTAAATGTTATGTAATTCTTGGGTGTTTACTAAATACATTCAGAAATTATAAATGTTGTAGATACATGGTTAAATCAACATATTGTTTGTTGTGAATTTGATGGGCTTGCTTCCCCTTGGTTTTCTATTATATTTGTGGGGCGTTTTTAGATTTGTTTTTCAACAGGATGAGTCATTTTCCGTAGTGACAGACTCAGCATGGGTGTTCGGTATCTTATAGAATGGTATCAAAGATGAAGGTTGCAACACTGGCCTTCAAGGGCCTGCTACCTGACAACAGAAGTTGTTTGGATTAGATATGTCTTTTGGGTGAAAATTTATTTTTGCTACGAGACAGAAGTTCTGGGGTAAAATTATCTCTTCTTTTGTATGAGTAGTGCATAAAACACTTGAAAGTTGAACTTTTGGTAAGCATATTAGCATTTTTAAGTAACTAGCCTTTGATCTTTGGCTCTCACCAATTGTTTGTCTCGTGATTAAATTACAAATTATTGGGTTATTTTATGAAGTTAAAGTTCTCACATATAAAGCTTTTACAAAGCCAAATGAGAACATGTTATTGCCATTGTGTCTGGAGATCCATTGGACTTCATAACCAAGGATCATAACTGAGTTGCTCGAATGAAGAAACCTCTGATTTGAAAATATCGGTATTGTAACACCCTATTTCCCCATGTCTGTAAATATAACTATATTGGCCTGAGAACTATGGAAAACTCAAAGGTGTAAATGTTTGATTTGATGGACCTTTGTATAAAAGGTCGATGAATGTAAATTATGTTATGAACATGTGTTGCATGACTGCTGGGAAGGGGATGTGCTAAAAGAGACCACAATGGCTAATGAAAAGGTGGTGGAAGGGACCCGAAACAATTAAGTTAACTTCCACTGAACCAGCACCATACTGGTTCTTACTTGCTCAAGACCAAAACAACTCTCTGACCCAGGAATGAATTTCCGTCAAGATGGTAGGTGGGGAGGCTCCTCAACATTTTATGAGGGGATGGGGTGGACCACTGATGCAGACAGTGACGCCCGGCACGTCTGCTGTCACCAGGAACTTCTCTTTCCTTGGCCCGAAGAACTAAAAGGTTCTCCTAATTCCCTAGCGGGAATATTCCTACCCACACATTCTCTTCATCGCACGATCCCCTTCCTTAACTTCTCAGAGGATCAAAACTAGCGACTCCATGAGCTCAACATTCGAGTGCTACACCCTCGGATCCCCGAGGTCCGAGATGTCAGTCAAATCGCTGACCTTTCCCTGAAGGATTTCAATACTCGCAACCTCGCTACTCACGATACCAAACTTTTGATTCTCCAACCTCCGATGTCCGAGGCACCGATACCTCTGATGCGCACGTGTGACTTGACCTTTCCACACCCGTCACTTCTCTCGGGACTTTCGTGCTATCACGACCTCGCTCACTTGCGACTTCGCTCCTCGTGAGGTCAAATAACCTCTACGTCGACTCCTGAGGTCCGAGGTGCCGAAACTCATGACCTCTCTTCTTAGTGACTTTGGATACCCGATACTTGGGCTGCCCCTAGCCTCCTCGCCACTTCGTCATCTCGCATACTCGCGCCTCACGATTTTGAACACCCAATGTTTGGGCCTTCCCTCTGCGAGCTCCCGAGATGCGAGGTGCCACCTGTCCGCTGCCAACCCCTATGGGCCCACACTATCCTCAGAGTAGTCGGGATCTCTCTTCTTGCAATCTCGCGACTCTCCTCAAACTTAGGACACTTTTCTCATGAGGTCCCGATGGGCGATCTCGTGAACAATCCAACAGCCTTGACTGACTTGGATCCACGGCGTTACCCCTCCTGAATTTTGAATCCTTTCCATGCCTGCGCTGTAACTAACCTGCAACTCTGGGCGATCCAATGGCTCTTGGAACCTTGTGAAATCTTTTCCAAAGATTTCATCCGTCCGTTCTCCCCTTTAGGATTCTGCGAAATAAAGAAATGTCTCTCCATGAGACTCATTTTCTCACTCTTCAACCTGCGACACTTCCTTCCGACTTCCAACAGCAACTTCCTTGCACTTAGCCTTCAGGGAGTTCAAAGGTCTATTCCTTCTGAGCTTTTCCACTCTGATTCTTCAGAGGAACTTGCGCACACTCCTTGCAGCAATCATTCAACAACTCCCAAGTGTTGAACCCCTTCGAATCCACGCACTTTTTGCAGCAGCAGTCTTCAATCTCATTTTGCTCAGATTAACAACTGAGACTTCTGCTTCCGCCTGCGCACTCCTTGCACGGCTTCAACAACCCTCTTCTTCTTCTAGGCGAATGATAACAAAGGTTAAACTACTGAGCCTTCATCAACTCACTCTTTGCGGATGAATTCAACTGCACACCTTGCAGGAATCTCCTGGCTCAGATAGAGAAAAAATTGAAACTCCTTCCATCTTTTCTTCAGACTTCAGTTTGAAACATGAAATCACATGCACAGCATATACAAAGCAAATGCATAACAGAAAACAAACATTCCTGAGCATATCAACAACATACAAAGAAAACAACGCAACCCATGAGTTTGAATCAAAGCTTTCTTCTATTAATTCAAATGCCTGTACATGGTTGGTTCTCATATAATGTTCTCTGCTTGCCCTTCTCTTCTCCTGAATGCTTGATAATATTACAATGATACAATGAGGGTGTCTATATCCGTTTTCCCTCTTGAACTCTAACTATAAAATCTAGACTTAAACTCTATCTACCAGCATTTAAATCTATTAAATGCCTCCTATCTACTTCAGACAAGAGTGTATGGCTCAAGGTCTGATACAATATACAAAAGGCACTCCTTCATAAAGGATTCATTAAAGGTTTGGCGCTTCAATTTCAAACATTTTCAAAGTAATATGTCATGTGTTAAAAAAAACACATGCGCTGCCTCCATGCTCGCTTTGGTAATTTGCGATGCTCCTGCATCATACTCCTCGGCTTGAAAACTTTCATGGGCTCCTATCCATAAGCTCCTGCACGGTCTATCCATGCTTTTGAATTTCTGCTTCACCTTCCCAGCTAGCATCTTCCATTGGATGGTTCTTCCATTTGACCAGATACTCAAAGTATTTCTTCCGCTTGGTCTTTTTGCTCACCCTCCTATCAAGTATACATTCCATTTGTGGCTTCTGTGAAATCGGCATCTGCTTCTGCCACTGGATTTTTGGTTGTTCATCACTTCTAGCTTCTGCTTCCTTGGCCTTATATGGATATAAGTCTGAGACATTGAATGTCGGAGATATTCCGATGTCTTCCGGCAACTCAATCTCATAAGCATTTTCTCCCAATTTCTTTAGGACTCTGCATGGCCCAATTTTCTTCATTTTTAGCTTATTATATGTTCCTCTCGGGAACCTTTCCTTCCTTAGATGTGCCATAACTAGATCACCAACCTCGAATTGAAGTTGTCTCCGATGCTGATCCACTCTGCGCTTATACTCCTGGTTTGATTCCAGCAATCGCTGCTTCACCCTGCTGTGAAGTTCTTCCATCGCCTCTGTGAATTCTTCAGCGCTAGCACTCTTGGTCATTATCTGCTCTGAGTCTCTCAGTTTAGATACTCCTCTTGGCTTCCTGTCGTATACAATCGCAAATGGACTTTTTCTTGTGCTCCTGTTCACTAAGTCGTTGTATGCAAACTCTCCATGTGGCAACACATTGTCCCAACTGTTGTGGTGCTCTAGCACTAGGCTTCTGAGTAAATCTCCCAGGCTTCTATTGACCACCTCTATTTGCCCATCCGTCTAAGGATGATAGGTTGAACTAAACATCAATTTAGTTCCCATATTCTTCCAGAGTGTCCTCTAGAAATGTCCAATGAATTTTGTATCCCTGTCCGATACTATGCTTCTGGTTAAACCATGAAGTCTAACGATCTCCTTGAAAAACAAATTTGTGATATGAGTCGCATCGCTGGTCTTTTGGCATGGAATAAAATGTGCCATTTTTGAAAACCTGTCGACCACCACAAAGATCGAATCATGTCCTCTTTGCTTCCTCGGTAATCCTAATACGAAATCCATGTTGATTTCATCCCACAGCCTCTCGGGTATGGGTAATGACTGATAGAATCCCGCATTCTATTTCCAGCCCTTTGAATGCTGGCAAATTCTGCATCTGTCAACAAACTTTTTGACTTCGGACCGCATCCCTGGCCAAAAGTATGCTTCACTCAACTTTGCAAATGTCTTATCGTGGCCAAAATGCCCTGCCAATCCTCTGTTGTGCTTCTCTTTTAGCAGATTCTCCCTCATGGAGCAATTTGGAATACATAGTTGGTTTCCTCTGAACAACAATCCATTTTGGATCATGTAATCCATCCATGGGCTTCTGTCTCTGAGAACTGGATTCTCAGCTGCCTCATATGCTTCTGCAAAATCTGCATCACCTACATACATGTCCTTAAGGTTTTCAAACCCCAATGTTTTGACTCGGAATTCCTACAGCAACAAACATTTTCTGCTCAAAGCATCAGTGACTTTGTTAGCAGTACCTGAAATGTGTTTAATTACAAATGTAAAATTCTGCATATACTCTACCCATTTAGCATGTTTCTGATTCAACTTCTCTTGTTGAGTCACAAACTGTAATGCATGATTATCACTCTACAGAACAAATTCTTTTGGAATTAAATAATGCCTCCACTTCTTCAGCGCCTGTATGATAGCATAAAACTCTTTATCATACGTGGAGTACTTCACCTTCGCCTCATCCAGCTTCTCACTGAAATATGTGATTGGTCTGTCCTCTTGGCTCAAGACCGCTCCTATGGCAAAGCCACTTGCATCGCATTTGACCTGGAACACTTTCGTAAAATCCGGCTAATTCCACTAAAATTCCTGATGAATTTTTGGTAGAAACTAGCCAGTCCATGAAAACTTCTCACCTCGAAAATATTTCTTGGTGATGGACAATTTTTAATTACTTCCACTTTACTTGGATCCATCTTTAATTCATTTGCCGATATGACAAACCCCAAGTAAATGAGTTATGTCTTCATAAATGAAGATTTCCTCATGTTGATCAACAGCTTCTCCTGCTGTAGCTTCCTCATTGCTACAGCTAAATGCTTCAGATGCTCTTCTTTTGATTTGTTGAAAATCAATATGTCATCCAGATAAACAATGACAAACTTACCAATTAATTCCTTCAGCACTTCATTCATCAGCCTCATGAACGTACTCGGCGCATTTTTCAAGCCAAACGGCATGACTATCCATTCGTACAACCCTTCGTTTGTCTTGAATGATGTCTTCCATTCATCTCCTTCTCTCATGTGAATCTGATGGTATCCGCTTTTCAAATCGACCTTTGAAAAAAACTTGGCTCCACTTAAGCAGTCCATCAAGTCATCCATCTGTGGCAATGGAAACCTATACCTGATGGTTATTTTGTTAATGGATCTGGAATCTGTACACATTCTCCAGCCTCCATCTTTCTTTGGACTTAGTACCGTTGGAACGGCACATGGACTTAAACTTTCCCTGATCAGTCCTTTATCCAATAGTTCCTGCACCTACCTTTTAACTTCTTCGTTCTCCTGCGGCATCAACTTGTGCGCAACTTTATTCGGCAAACTGGCTCCTGGTATGAGGTCTATGTGATGACTCACACTCCTCATCGGTGGCAACGAATGAGGTAATTCATCTACCACGATATCAGCGAACTCCTCCAACAGTTCCTGAATTTCTTCCGACAAGTCATCCACTCTTGTGCTGGTCAAAACAACTCTTGGTTTCCTGACCACAAAGAACTGTGGATCTTCCTTCTTCTTTACTTCCGCCAGAAGTTCCTTTCCACTCATGAGAAGTATAGTATTTCTCGGTTCTGGTTTTACTTCTTTGTCTTTAATTGGAAGTAACATATGCGTCCTCCCATTCTTTTCTAAGGTATACGTATTCATCTTCCCATCATGAACTACGTTCCTGTCATATTTCCATGGTCTGCCGCAATAAATGACATACATCCATAGGAATAACATCACAGAGAATTTTATCATTGTATCCTCCTATCTTGATGTCAACTAAGCATTGTTTGGTGAAATTTACCTGATGTCCCTTCTGTAGCCATGAGACTTTGTATGGCCTTGGATGATCAATCATCTCCAACTCTAGTTTCTCCACCATCTCGGTTGAAACGAGATTGTTTGTGCTACCGCTATCGACGATAACCTTGCACACCCTATCTTTGGTTTTGCATGCAGTTCTAAACAGCCTGTTTCTTTGTGTTGTGTCCTCCACCTCCTTCTCGGGTGTTAAGAGAACCTTACGCATCATCAACGAATTTTCGTCTTCTACATCTTCTGCCTCAGCATTTCGCCTCTGTGCTTTAGTGATGTGATCTTCCCCTCTGTCCTTTTTCCTATCTGGACAGTCAACTGCTTTATGTCCATCCTTTCCACACGTGAAGCATGTGATAACTCCACCTCTGCCTCTTCCTCTACCTCTGGTACGAGGAAATGTGCTATTATCGGTGTATCCTCTGCTCTGTTCTGTTTGCTGCCTTCGATGTTCAACGTGTTGGCCTCACTGTGAACTTCCACCTCTTTCTGTTCTGGTCTAAGGCTTTTTCCAGTCGTCCTTGGGTTTCTGGAACCTATCTTGAGCAATTGACTTATCTTTTGGTTGGCTCCTACCTTGGCCTCGATGTCCTGGCTTACAGCTTAGATTTTCCTCATCTTTCAACGCCATTTGATACACATCCTCCACCGTCCTGATGGTCGTCATACTCATCTCATCTTGGATATCATATCTTAATCCATTCATATACCTGGAAACTTTTTCATCATCGCTCTCCCGATGACCTGCTCTGATATTGAGCTTGTAGAATTCCTTGGTATACTCCTTTACCGTCATCAACTTCTGTCTCAGGTTCTGCATTCTCCTGAACAGTGTGATTTGATAAACCCTTGGGATGAATTTTGCCTTCATCTTCGCAACCATTCGATCCCAGCTTTTAATCTTTTGCTTGCCTTTGGAACGTCTGTCTGCTTGAAGCTCGTCCCACCATAATGTTGCATGTCCCTTCAATTTTGTGACAGCATGCCTAACTTTCTTGTCCTCTTCGATATCCTCATAATCGAAGTAGGTGTCAAGAGCTCTAATCCAATCTAGAAGCTCTTCTGCATCCAGACTTCCTTCATAAGCTGGAATGTCCATCTTTATCTTGGAACTCATCTGGGCGATAGCTTTAATTAATCGCTCGTTGGCTGCATCCTCGGCTGCAACTTCTCCTTGTGGCTCAGCTTCAACTTCGCCTTCGGAGTCACTCAGATCTCCAGCATTGGCTATGCGTCTCTGCGCTGCTTCCATATCTTCTAATCTCGCTCGGAGATCACGTATCTGTCTTTCCATTTCTGGATTATGTACTTGTCTTTCCCTCCTCGGCGGCATGGTGAAATTTTCCTTTCTTCCCTGCTACAGAAAATAGAGAACTTTATTGCTCCCCTTGCCTGAAATATACAGACAATAAATCCGCTCTGATACCACACTGACGTGTATCAAAGTGCTTTCCTTTTCTTCACCCTATTGCCTGAAATATACAAACAATAAATCCACTATGATACCACATTGACGCAGACGGTGACGCCCGGCACGTCTACTATCACCAGGACCTTCTCTTTCCTCAGCCCGAAGAACTCAAAGGTTCTCCTAATTCCCTAGCGGGAATCTTCTTACCCACAGATTATCTTCGCCACACGATCCCCTTCCTTAACTTCTCAGAGGATCGGAACTCATGACTCCGTGAGCTCAACAGTCGAGAGCTACACCCTCGGATCCCCGAGGTCCGAGATGTCAGTCAACTCGCTGACCTTTCCCTGAAGGATTTCACTACTCACGACCTCGCTACTCACGATACCAAACTTTTGATTCTCCAACCTCCGATGTCCGAGGCACCGAGACCTCCGATGTGCGCATGTGACTTGACCCGTCCACACCCGTCACTTCTCTCGGGACTTTCGCACTATCGCAACCTCACTCACTCGTGACTTCACTCCTCGCAAGGTCAAATAACCTCTACGTCGACTCCCAAGGTCCGAGGTGCCAAAACTTGTGACCTCGCTTCCTCGTGACTTTGGATACCCGATACTTGGGCTGCTCCTAGCCTCCTCGCCACTTCGCCATCTCGCGTACTCATACCTCACGATTTTGAACACCCAATGTTTGGGCCTTCCCTCTGTGAGCTCCCGAGATGCGAGGTGCCACCTGTCCGCTGCCAACCCCTATGGGCCCACACTATCCTCGAAGTAGTTGGGATCTCACTTCTCGCAATATCGTGACTCTCCTTACCAAACTTAGGACACTTTTCTCACGAGGTCCCGATGGGCGATCTCGTGAACAATCCAACAGCCCTGACTAACTTGGATCCGCGGTGTTACCCCTCCTGAATTTTGAATCCTTTCCACACCTGCGTTGTAACTAACCTACAACTCTGGGCGATCCAATGGCTCTTGGAACCTTGTGAAATATTTTCCAAAGATTTCGTCCATCTGTTCTCCCCTTGAGGATTCTGTGAAATAAAGAAATGTCTCTCCACGAGACTCGTTTGCTCACTCTTCAACCTACAATGCTTCCTTCCGACTTCCAACAGCAACTTCCCTGCACTTAGCCTTCAGGGAGTTCAAAGGTCTATTCCTCCTGAGATTTTCCACTCTGATTCTTCAGAGGAACTTGCGCGCACTCCTTGTGGAAATCATTCAACAACTCCCAAGTGTTGAACCCCTTCGATTCCGCGCACTTCCTGCAGCAGCAGTCTTCAATCTCCTTTTGCTCAGATTAACAACTGAGACTTCTGCTTCTGCCTGCGCACTCCTTGCACGGCTTCAACAACCCTCTTCTTCTTCTGGGTGAATGAGAACAAAGGTTAAACTACTGAGCCTTCCTCAACACACTCTTTGTGGATGAATTCAACTGCACACCTTGCAGGAATCTCCTGGCTCAGATAGAGAAACAATTGAAACTCCTTTCATCTTTTCTTCAGACTTTAGTTTGAAACATTGAATCACATGCACAGCATATACAAAGCAAATGCATAACAGAAAACAAACATTCCTGAGCATATCAACAACATACAGAGAAAACAACGCAACCCATGAGTTTGAATCAAAGCTTTCTTCTATTAATTCAAATGCTTGTACATGGTTGGTTCTCATACAATGTTCTTTGCTTGCCCTTCTTTTCTCCTGAATGCTTGATAATATTACAATGATACAATGAGGGTGTCTATATCCGTTTTCCCTCTCGAACTCTAACTATCAAATCTAGACTTAAACTCTATCTACCAGCATTTAAATCTATTAAATGCCTCCTATCTACTTCAGACAAGAGCATATGGCTCGAGGTCTGATACAATATACAAAAGGAGCTCCTTCATAAAGGATTCATTAAAGGTTTGGCGCTTCAATTTCAAACGTTTTCAAAGTAATATGTCATGTGTTAAAAAAACACATGTCCTGCCTCCATCCTCGCTTTGGTAATTTGCGATGCTCCTGCATCAACCTCCCATCCATAAAGCTCTCAGACCTGACCACAGATGGGAAAATGCGCACCACACACAATATTGCAGAGGAATGCAAGAAAGGAAATGTGGGAGGGAGGCGGCAAAGATCGCAGAGCAGAACCTAAGCTCTTGAATCAGATGGAGTTTTGAACATAGGAGAAGGAGAGTAACTTTCATCCTCATCTATTTTTTTGTATAAGGGAGAAGGAGAGTAACCTTCATCCCTAACTTTCATTGAGTTGGAAGTAAGAGATTGAATCTCAGAGCATCATGGTCTAAGCTCGGGGGTGGCCAGTGATAAATCCATTGGGAGTGACTGAGCCTATGGTTGGGTGGAAACAAGCACCCCTCTCAGCAGTCGCATCACGACTTGTGGTTCTGATAAGTGTTTTATGCCTTGTACTTTAAATTGAATATCATGGATACATGCTCATGTTTATATGCCCATAAATGGTTCCTATATTCTATGATTTCTTGGTGTTTTAGATTGAAAATAATGAATGCATATGTACACTTATATGCCACAGTTATTTTCTGTATAAAATGAGTAAGTTCGAAAGATGAGTCTGTTCCACTAAGAATCGTCCCATCTGCCTGATTCTCGTGATGTTTTGGTTTAATCCCTCGAAAGTACCTTCCCCAGGGAATTGCATCATGTCTCAGAGTAGGAGTAAGCTCCTTGGTATGGCTACCACTACGGCAAACCCACAAGTTTACCTTTCCCTAGTGTCATAGCTCCTAACTCAGTGAGTTAGAAAGGAACTTCATTTAGGTCAATAGCCTAGGGACTTTGAAACACACCCAAGCCCTTATGCAAAAACCCGACTAAGAGTAGGGATAATTTTCCCAAGAATCATCTGAAGGTTCAGGTGACCTGGGTCTAGGAACCCTGTGCAAGAAGGAGTTAGTTTTTGAAGGTTTCGAAGTCGTGGAAACTCGAAGCTCTGAGAGGTTGAATTTCATTGCCCAAGTTCAGAAAGGATAGCAATTCAAATTATCAAAAGGGAGTATCCTTTCATTTGGTTAATGGACGGATGAGATCCTTTCAGAAGTATCCCAGTTTTGTCAGGACCCATGGATCTAGAGGAGGAGCGTAGGCATTAATGCCTCGACCCCTTCAGTCTTCGCAAGGAGCAATGGGATCGAGACCATAGATCCCAGGATCCCTTAGCAGCTACCTTGGTCATCATTCTCAACCCTTGTATAGGCGGGAGAGTGGACTCGTCAAAGTACTAAAAGTCCCAAAGTAATCAGAAACGTCCACCAGCAGAGGACACGTGGCAAAGGATCAGTGTTTCGTTGACTCACTGTTGAAGGAAGTCAAAGGGTAGATTTTTTGTGAACTCGCAAGGCCCAAAATCATGATTTGATCTGAACCATTCGATCACAGGAGAGCCATGACCATTGATTTGGGTGAAGGGATATCAAGAGTTTGGGGATCGGGTTTTCAAAAGACAGACATTGGGTTATGTTCCAACTTCGTGAAATGCGAAGTCCCGGTGAGTTCTAAGAATAAGCCCCAAGTCGTAGCGATCGGTCGTATGGGTGGAATATTAAGGGAGGAGCTAAGGAATGTTAGTCCCTTTCAGATCTTGGGAGTTGGAGGAGTTGGGGCACCTTGCATCGAAATTCCCAAAGTTGCGAAATGTGACGTGTCATTTAGGTTCAGCCCATGGTCATGGGAATGGTCACATGAGCGGAGGGATCTAATGGTCGTTAGGATCCTTTTCGGAGCTCATGAACTAGGGAGTCAGGGGTGGCTCATGTTGAGTCCATTTTTGTGCTTCCACAAACCATACTTTTACCTCTTTATTTGCCATTTTCCCTTCATTTTATCCCACATTTCTCATAAAATAGCCTATCCAAGGTATATTTGTCATCCTTTAACTTCAGAAATGAATTTTCTAATTATTGCATTAAAATTGGAAATTTAGCAGAAATTACAGGATTTCACCAAATCTCGTAATAGCTCCGTCGTTTGTATACTTGCAGGACACTTGGGCGAAATCCGACACTTGGGTTGCATTCCCAGATGTACAAGGATGGTGAATAAGCTATCAGATTCGAAATCTGAGACTGCTAGATGCTCGGTCAACGCCGGTCAAAGGGGGCC
>JZKD02S2111183.1:28418-39263 GCA_000966675.3 Picea glauca
TAACCTTCCAAAATTAGGAACCATGAATGGAGTTCCTATCCTTTAAGAAAATCAAAAGAAAAAAAAATTCCCCATCGTGGGTGTGTTACAAATTGGTATCAGAGCATGGTTACAGAACTCGGTCTGTTTGGGCTCATGGACGAGAACATTAAAAGGCGACATCTTACCTTACTCCCTTCCTAAAAAGGTTGGTTAAGCCCTCATTATAAAAAGAATGACAACTTATTGTTGTGTGTGTATGCATTTCTATTGTGTGTATGCATTTGATAAATATATATATATATATATATATATATATATATATATATATATATATATATATGAATTATGTGATGGTTATGAACGAATGTAATGTTAGCTAACAATAAGTGTTTTTTCTGCACGCAAGCAGATGATCAACCAGGGAAAATTGCAAACGTATAGAATGGTGACACGCCATGAAGTGGGGGATGGCTCCCACAATAGAGATGAAGAGTCTGACAAAAGGAGGGTGGTAGAGACCCCTCTGGATCTAGCTGAGATTGTGAGTCTTCTCATGGACGAACTACAAAGTTGCAAGGTCGACAGTGAGAGGTTCATAAAAGACCAAGACAAGCAAATGAAAATTAATGCAGTCTTGCTGCAGAGTTTATCCGATATACAAATACAACTGCAGCATGAACCTGACACCAGTCACGTGGACCAACAACAGACAAAGAGGATTTGAATTTCACCCGAGATACAGAAACGTGGTTATTTAAGTGGCCACACTGGGAAGAGAACCTAGAGAAAGGTACACCCCAAAGATAGGGGACAAGCGTCAGACGATTCCTTTGGAAAGTAAACTGGCAACTCATAGGGATCTTCTAGTAGCATAACTAGTCCACATTCTCGAAGAAAACGGAAGAAGCGAAAGCATTCCAAAAATTATAATCTCGAAGAATTCAAGAAGGCGAAACCACCCTCTTTCAACAGTGAGATAAAGAGGGGAGAGGAAGCAGAGGCCCGGTTTCTTGGACTAAAGAAGTATTTCAAAGTCCATGACTTCTCAGAAAAATTAAAGGCCCGAGTAGCCACTTTCAACCTGGATGGAAAGGCTTCCATTTTGTGGGAAGACCTTAAGAATGTGAAAGGGACTCATGAAGAAGACATATCTTGGGAACAGTTTGAAAAATACTTCAGGAATAAGTATCTGTCGGAAAAGTATTTCGACGAAAAGACTAAATAATTATATGAACTCAAGCTGGGGAAACTCACTATAGAGGAATATGTCAACAGATTCCTCGAGTTATTGAGGTGCGTACCCTACATATAAGAAGAAAAGGAAAAGGTGCAACGATTCATCAGTGGGAAACCTAAGGACTATCAGAACAGGATTGAGTTTGACAAGCCAAGGACCCTAGAAGACACTATCCGAAAGGCAAGATATTGTTATGAACAGTTTGGGCTTCGTTCAGAATCTCGCGAAGGCTAGAAGTAGAAGAATAGTTCAGGATTCCAGAAAAAGGGATTTAAATCCCCAAGATTTAAAAACTATAAGAAGGATTCAAGGATGAGATTTCCGACCTGAAGTGTACACCAGCAGAACTTCCCTTTCCAGAGTAGAAATAGAACTCTTGGATCAACCCCAGGAAATACTGATAACCAAAATAAAGAACCCTTGAAATGTTGGGGTTGTGGAGAAGAACATCTACTGAGGGACTGTCTGCACAGACAACGGAACAATAGGAGAATTTACAACGTCCAAGAAGCTATCACCATCAATGACGTGGCCAGGAGTATGCCATGAATTTATGTAGCCATGGATAATAAACAAGCCGACCACCAAGCTTAAGTGGTGGAGATGGAAGGTATGATCACCAACCATCTAGTGTATATTCTAATTGACCCTAGTTCAAATTTGAGTTATATAGCTCTTCAAGTTGTTGATAAGTGTAAATTATAGCCACATAAACATGCCAAGCCATGGTTGGTATAGTTAGCCACTGGCACCAAAAGAAAGGTAGAAGAGGTCATACCAGCTTGCCAATTCACCATGGGTGGATTCCCCACCCAAGCAACGCTTAACATACTACCCCTAGGATCATATGACCTGTTGATTGGTATGGAATAGCTAGCCACATATAAAACCAGACTGGACTATTACCATGAAACTTTAGAATTTATAAGTGAAGAAGGAAGAAGGATAACCCTTCAAGGGATCCGGAAACCTGTCTCAGTGAGGCGAACAAATGAGAAAGTATTGCAGAAAGGGATGTCCACTATATGTGATACATGTGTTGAAATCAATTGAGGATGACAGACCAAGCCTCGAAAACCACCCCATACTAAGAGAATATAGAGATGTGTTTCCAGAAGAGGTATCGGGTCTACCTCTGATAAGGGACATTGACTTCTCAATAGAACTTGCACCATGAGTGGTGCCAGTGTCAATGACACCCTATAGGATGAGCACACCCGAGCTAGTTGAGCTTAAATTACAACTAAAAGAAATGATGGACAAAGGCTATATCCGGCCCAGTGTGTCTCCATGGGTAGCACCAGTCATGTTTTTGAAAAAGAAAGATGGTACCCTCCGACTGTGCATAGATTATAGACAAATCAATAAGGTAACCATAAAAAACAAGTATCCCTTACCCAGGATCGATGACTTGTTCGATCAATTGGGGGGTGCTTCCATCTTCTCAAAGATTGAGTTGAGATCTAGATACCATCAAGTCCGAATCAAGGGTGAAGACATCCACAAAACCACCTTCAGGACGAGATATGGTCACTACAAGTTTGTGGTAGTACCATTTGGATTAACCAATTCCCCTACCACTTTTATGTGCTTGATGAACAATGTACTCAGCAAATTCCTAAACAAATTTGTAATAGTTTTTATTGACAATATTTTAATCTACTCCAATAATAGAGAGGAACATGAAGAACATCTTAGACTTGTGCTTCAAGTGCTAAGAGATCATTAGCTCTATGCCAAATTTAGCAAGTGTGGCTTTTTCCAAAAGCAAATACATTACTTGGGCCATGTCATATCTGAAGAAGGGGTAGTAATAGACCCTGACAATATCAGGTCTATCATGGAATGGCCTACCCCAAAGGATGTTTCAGATATTAGATCCTTTATGGGCTTAGCAGGATACTATAGGAGATTTATAAAAGGATTCTCCAAGATTGGTTGCCCAATCACTACCCTTCGAAAGAAGGGGGCTAAATTCATTTGGACACCAGAATGTGAAGAAAGGTTTCAGTCCCTAAAATTCCTTCTGACCCATGCACTCGTGCTGAAGATCATCGATCCTAAAAATGACTTCCTCGTGTGTACAAATGCCTGCAAGGAAGGACTCGGAGGAGTCCTTGTGCAAGAAGGAAGCGTAGTTTGCTATGAATCCTGGAAATTGAATGAGTACAAAGTCAACTATGTGACCCATGATCTAGAGTTGGCCGTCATAGTGCATGCCTTGAAAATGTGGAGGCATTACCTCCTAGGTAGGAAAATTGTACTTATGACAGAGCACTATGGATTGTGACATCTATTTGACCAACCAAAACTGAATGTTAGACAAGCTAGGTGGATGGCCCTCCTTACCGAGTTTGATTTCGAAATCAAACATATCAAAGGAAAGGAAAATAAGGTGGTTGATGTCCTTAGCAGAAGTATGAAAACAACTCACTTGGCAGCAGTGAGCACCTGCAAGACGAATGTCAAGGAAATCATCGGGAATGCATAAGAAATAGACACATTCTTCCAGACCGTGACCTCATACCTGGAGAAAGAACCTGAAGGGATAAAGTATGAAGGCTACCATATGCTAGATGAAGGTTTGTTAACTTACAGAGACAGATTATATATTTCATATTGTGACGACTTGAAGAGGTTCATAATGGATGAACTACATAAAATACCATATACTGGTCACCCAAGATACCAGAAGATGATCACGGCCACCAGGAAACAATTCTATTGGGTTGGATTGAAGAAATACATATTTGAGTATTTAGCCAAATGTATAGAATGCCAACAAGTTAAAGCGGAACACCGGCACCCAGCAGGATTATTACAACCTCTACCAATCCTAGAATGGAAATGGAAAACCATCTCCATGGATTTCATCACCGGATTACCAACATAGACCAGACAGAATGACTCCATCGTGGTAGTGGTGGAAAAATTAAGCAAGTCCTCTCACTTTATTCCTGTCAAATCAACTTGCAAGGCAATAGATATTGCCAACATATTCATGAAAGAAATATTCAGACTACACGGCATGCCTAAGGAAATTGTGTCTGACAGAGACACAAAGTTTAATTCAAACTTTTGGAAATATCTTATGGTTGGTCTGGAGACCAAAATATTGTTTAGCATAGCCTATCATCCTCAAATCGATGGACAGATGGAAAGAGTGAACCAAATATTATAATACATGCTAAGGATGCATGTAATGCATCAACCTAAAAAGTGGGAAGATTACTTGCCACTGGTGGAATTTGCCTACAACAACGGTCACCAAGAATCACTAAAGATGAGTCCTTTCGAAGTCCTCTATGTTAATTCATGCAACACTCCAGTCAATTGGAGTAGTCCCATAAACATAATTACTATTGGACCTGACATGTTGAAATAAATGGAACAACAAGAGATCCAAATAAAGCAAAATCTGAAAATTGCTCAGAACAGATAGAAAATTTACACCGACAAAAAGAGAACCCCTAGAGAATTAAAGACAGGAGACCACGTCTATCTCAGAGTTAGGCCCAGAAAGATTCCCTTATGATGGGAGTTTGTGCCAATTTGGCACCTCAATATTGTGGACCCTTTGAAGTTCTAAATAGAGTGGGACCTATAGCCTATAGGCTAGCAATCCCTCCCACAGTAAAAGAACATAATGTTTTCTATGTTTCATTGTTGAATAAATATGTACATGATTCTAATCATATAATTCACTGGTCTGTGATCCAGGTGGAACCAGAGGGAAAATTCCTTCTAGAAACTTAATGCATACTAGACAGGAAGGAAACCCCACTCAGGAACCGAACCATTGCATAGGTCAAGGTGCAGTGGAAACACTTTGGCCCAGATGAGGCTACATGGGAAATGGAAGATGCCATGAAACAAACATATCCGATTTTGTTTACTTCTGTACATACATGTCATGTTGATATATAGAACATCGAGGATGACATTCCTTTAAGGGGGAGGGAATTGTAACACCTTGTTTCCCCTAGTCTGTAAATATAACTATATTGGCCCAGGAACTATGGAAAACTCAAAGGTGTGAATGTTTGATTTGATGGACCTTTGTGTAAAAGGTCGATGAATGTAAATTATGTTATGAACATGTGTTTCATGACTGTTGGGAAGGGGATGTGCTAAAAGAGATCACGATGGCTAATGAAAAGGTGGTGGAAGGGACCCAGAATGGTTGCGTTAACTTCAACTGAACCAGTACCATATTGGTTTTTAATTTATCAAGACCAAAACAACTCTCTGTCCCAGGAATGAATTTCTGTCAGGATGGTAGGTGGCGAGGCTCCTCAAGATTTTATGAGGGGATGGGGTGGACCATCCATCTGTAAATCTCTCAAACCTAGCCACATACGAGAAAATGTGCGCCACACACAATCTTGTAGAGGAATGCAAGAAAGAAAACGTGGGAGGGAGGCGGTAAAGATCACAAAGAAGAACCTAATCTCTCAAATCAGATGGAGTTCTTAACACAGGAGAAGGAGAGTAACCTTCATCCTCGTCTATTTTTCTGTATAAGGGAGAAGGAGAGTAACCTTCATCCCTAACTTCCGTTGAGTTAGAAGTAAGAGATTGAATCTTAGAGCATCGTGGTCTAAGCTTGCGAGTGGCCAGTGATAAATCCATTGGGAGTGACTGACCCTATGGTTGGGTGGAAACGAGCACCCCTCTCAGCAGTCACATCACGCCTTGCGGTTCTAATAAGTGTTTTATGCCTTGTACTTTGAATTGAATATCATGGATACATGCTCATGTTTATATGCCCATAAATAGTTCCTATATGCTATGGTTTCCTGGTGTTTTAGATTGAAAAAGATGAATGCATATGTATACTTATATGCCACAGTTGTTTTCTGTATAAAATGAATAAGTTCGGAAGATAAGTCCGTTCCACTAAGAATCGTTCCATCTGCCTAATTCTCATGATGTTCTGGTTTAATCCCTTGAAAGCATATTACCCAGGGAGTTGCATCATGTATCAGAGTCGGAGTAAGCTCCTTCGCATGGCTACCACTACGGCAAACCCATGAGTTTACCTTACCCCGGTGTCATAGCTCCTAACTCGGTGAGTTAGGAAGGCACTTCATTCAGGTCAGTAGCCTAGGGACTTTGAAACACACCCAAGCCCTTATGAAAAAACTCGACTAACAGTAGGGATAATTTTCCCAAGAATCATCTAAAGGTTCAGGTGACCTGGGTCTGGGAACCCTATGCAAGAAGGAGTTAGTTTTTGAAGGATTCGAAGCCGTGGAAACTCGAAGCTCTGAGAGGTTGAATTTCATTGTTTGAGTTCAGAAAGGATAGAGAGTCAAATTATTGAAAGGGAGTATCCTTTCGTTTGGTAGATGAACATACAAGATCCTTTCAAAAGTATCTTAGGTCTTTCGGGACCAATGGATCGAGAGGAGGAGCGCAGGTGTTAACGCCTCGACCCCTTCAGCCTTCGCAAGGAGCGATGGGATCGGGACCGTAGATCCCAAGATCCCTCAGGAGATACCTTAGTCATCGATCTCAACCCTTGTATAGGTGGGAGAGTGGACTCATCAAAGTCCTGAAAGTCCCAAAGTAATCAGAACCATCAACCGACACAGGACATGTGGCGAAGGATCAGTGTTTCGCTAACTCGTTGCTGAAGGAAGTCAAAGGGTAGAGTTTTGTGAACTCGCGAGGCCTGAACTCACGATTTGATCTAAACCATCCAATCATAGGAGAGCCATGATCGTTGATCTAGGCAAAGCGATATAGGGAGTTTGGGGATCGGGTTTTCGAAAAATAGGCATTGGGTTGTGTTCCAACTTTGTGAAACGTGAAGTCTCAACAAGTTCGGAGATTAAGCCCCAAGTCCTAGCAACTAGTTGTATGGTTAGAAGATTAAGGGAGGAGCTAGGGAATGTTAGTCCCTTTCGGAGCTTAGGAGTTGGAGGAGCTAGGGCGCCTTGTATGGTTAGAAGATTAAGGGAGGATCTAGGGAATGTTAGTCCCTTTTGGAGCTTAGGAGTTGGAGGATCTAGGAAATGTTAGTCCCTTTCGGAGCTTAGGAGTTGGAGGAGCTGGGGCGCCTTGCATAGAAAATCTCAAAGACACGAAATGTGACACATCGTTTAGGTTAAGCCTGTGGTCATGGGAATGGTCACATGAGCGGAGGGAGCTAATGATCGTTAGGCTCCTTTTTGGAGCTCGGGAATTGGGGAGTCAGGGGTGGCTCATACGTCGAAGTCCCGACATGCAACGTCTCGAAACACTTTTGTGTAGGATCGCGGTCATAGCCCGCGGGCGCGTGAAGGTGAAGCTTGCGCTTGGTGCTTAGTCACATAGGCGGAGTTTCATAGAGAGGACCTATTGGTTGTTTAAATAGAGGTCCCAGCAGGGAATCGAAGGGCCTATCTATCTCAATAGGGTTAAGAACGATCCTTGACCAGGAGGTCGGATTGACCCTCTGACCTTCCAAAATTAGAAACCGTGAATGGAGCTTGTCACACACCCGCTACTCAAAATCAAACTTTTTCATTGATTCCTCAAAAGTCAGAATCCCCGAAGTCCTATGGGGCTTAGCACAGGCTAGCTCTTTCCTTTTTCCACCTCCATGTGGTTGTAGTTCACAACTATGGGCCGAATCAGCACGGTGTCTTTTCTCACTTCGTGACTTAGTTCTACTGGAACGTCGAGTCGCTCGACTCTGCAAAACCCTGAAGCTTGGAACAGTGAAGCACCGAACCACGATAGGGCTAACGAGGGGCAAGTTTCTCTCTTGGGGTCCTGTCTACATGCCCCTATGCGGTGTCCATGCACTTGAGCCAGCCAAGAGCCTGTCGGCTTTTCACTATTCAGGGAATCGCGATACTCGACTTCTACATTTCTCCATTCAAATCCCCGAAACTTCCAAGGTCACGAAAGTTTCCCTCCAAAGGAAGATCGATGGTCGTAAGCCTCCCTTGATCCAACGGTATGGATCCTTTCGGGGTTTCGATACTCGGGATTTCGAAATGCAACGACTCCAAGACTCTTTGTCATTCAAATCTCCAAATTTTGATATGGAAATTCGTGTAAGAGATCGACGGCTCTTAGGAGCATGGATCCAACGATCCACGGGATTTCGAGTATCAGGATTTTGTGACTCGCGAAGGCAAGGTTTCTTGCCTTTTTGAATCCCTAGATGTCGAAACGCCGAAACGTCGACCGACAGCCACGTGTCCCTTCGTTGGATGGCGACGACCCTCCACCAAGATCGACGGTCATGGCCTTTACATACGACCACTACTCTTTCCACAAGGGGAAATGCATACACTTTTGGTTTTCGAGGTTTCAGGATCCCCGATGTCAAGAGTTCCCTGTCTCTTGAATCCTCGATTTTCGATGAGTCAATTTACCGATATGGTCCCTTACGTGTTAGCCCTCCTGGCTGAACTCCTAGCCCACGTGACCACTATCTCACAAGACCGCAGCCTTATCTCCTATCGGGTTTTCGAACTTTCCACTACCGAAATGTACTCGTCCTCAGGATTCGCGATCCGTCGAATCCCGATATGCCGATATGATGACAGCTAGCCTTACAGTGGACACTTTTCACTTTTTTGGGATTCTAGACTTCGCAATTTTGAAGTGGAAGGACTTCTTGTCCATGGGATTCCCGATTTCCCGATGGATGATTTTCCTTATGGGGCTTTTCCCGAAAGCTCTAATTGTTGCCACGCGTCCTCCTAAGATGGACGATCCTGATCACTTCTCACGATTTAGGAGTTTCCACTACTGGAATACTCTGGTGTCATGTCCCTTCGATCTCCAAAATACCGACGGGCTCCCGATCTTTCCCACGTGTCCTCCTATGATGGACGGCTCAGATTGAGTCCAGGATTTTCACTATGAAAATTTCCGATCTCATGTCATCGTGACTCCCGATTTCATGAATGTCGATATCCCGATGGCCACGCCTCTCGTCAGGACTTTCAACCTCTCATTTATGAGGGCTTAACCCTCATGCATCTCTTAACGGATCCGACGGCTGTCGGGTTTTTCTAGCTAAGATCTAACGACTCAGATCAATCCCACGCCATGTACTCTCTTACTACTCTCTGGACGGGAAAAGAAACCAACGGTCCAGATATTCCCACAGACCTTGGGGATCTACGGTCCCAATTTCCTCGCTATTCATGAAGGTAGAGGAAAAGGGGCAAGGTATGTAGCGCCCTTGTTTCTTTCATCAATCTAACGGTCATGAATGACCCAGGAATCTTCTGACGGGATCTCATTCGTCGATTGATGCTTATCCCTACGCTGCTACTTCGGGATTTTAAGAGGGGCATTCCTCCTCGTATAGGGTTGTTAAGACTTGCACATTCAAGTCCTTTTTCCAGGTTCTTGGTAAACCTTTCCAAGGAGGGAATCCCTGTGAAGAGGTCTATTCCGGGGCATTCCTGGAGACAGATAAGGGGAAACAAGTTCCTGAGAATGGACTGGAAGTATGACTTGGTTAAACTTGTGCATGATTACATTCACTTATCGATCATAGGCCATGCGTGGTTTTTCTGTTATAAGCATATATCTACCATTTCTTATCAAAACACTGCACAGACATTCTTATACTGTAATCGTTCACAATTTCACAGTTTATGAGCATATATGTCAGCATATGAATTTCAAGATGCAATATGAAAAACACTTATCAGAAATAACATCAGAAGTGGGTGCGACTGCTGAGAGGGGTGCTCATTTCCACCCAACCGTAGGCTTAGTGACTCCCAACGGATTTACCACCAACCACCCTCAAGCTGAGACCACGATGTTGCGAGACTGCGTCCCCGTTTTTCAGTGACTAGGAGCGAAGGTTGCAATCCTTCCTCTCTGCTATCACTCACTCTGTGTGTTGCCAGAGCTCTCCCCTCGCATCTACCCTCGCAATCGCTTCTACCCCCACGCCTTATCCTCTTGTGAGGTTGCATGTGGTGCAATTACCCTCACGTTGATCAGGCCTGACGGCTCTATGGATGGGAGGTTCACCTCCCATCCCTCATTAAACCATCTACCCACCAACCTGCGAGATATTTAATTCAGGGCTAGCGAGCCGCTTTTGGTTCTTCAGGCCAGTGGAGTCCAAATACGGTATTCATTCTTAGTGGAAGTTAATGCCACCTTCCCAGGTGCCCTCCACTGCCATCGTGGTCTCTTTTTCTGCACATCCCCTCTCAGCAGTCCTTCAATAAATTCAAAATGTTATTCACATTCATTGACCTTTTCCTCAAGGTCCATTTACATCACCTATTCACATTTATGAGTTTTCCATAATGCTTGGCCAGTCCAGTTATATTTACAAGATGGGGGAAACAGGGTGTTACAATTCCCTCCCCCTTAAAAAGGAACATCATCCTCGATGTTATTATCTACTAACATGAACAGTATGTGCAGAAGTAAACAAAATCTGATATGCTTGTCTCATGGCATCCTCCATTTCCCATGTAGCCTCATCTGGGCCAAAATGCCTCCACTGCACCTTGACCTGTGCAATGGTTCGGTTCCGGAGCGGGGTTTCCTTTCTATCCAATATGCATTGGGGTTCTGGTAGAAATTATCCCTCCGGTTCCACCTGGATCACAGACCAGTCAATTATATGATTAGCATCATGTACA